>CM047816.1:4671333-4929767 GCA_026214975.1 Gentiana macrophylla | reverse complement strand
GTCGCCTCGCACTGGTGGATTTCACTACACCGCCGCCCATCGAGGTTCGACTTCACTTTAGCGAGCTCGGATAAATCTTTGCGTCTTTGTGGACAACTCGCCTTGAGCAAAGGCCAAGTCGATTCCAGTCTGAGGCGTCGGCTATCCAACTTCTTAACTGCCGACTTCTGTTTTTCGATCTCCGAGTTCAACCGGTCAATCGTCTCCTTCTGTTCCTCCATGACCACTGATGGAGACTCGATTCTGGTCATGGCCACTTTAGCTGCTAGCCGGGCCTGCAAAAGAGAGCACTATTAATATCGGAAATAGACAAAAGTCCCAAATCTATAAGGGAAATAAAATGAAGACTTACAGCTCGGTTGATTTTCATGAAGAAGTCATGCAATTCATCCGGAGTCATGGCTTCCATCTCTGTAACGCTCATTCCAGGGATCGGGTCGGTAGAGTGCAAGCTAGGAGGAGCGAGGTTATGAGTTTCTTTCCCGACTCCATGTCTCACCTCTGTTGTTTTTTTACGCTTCCTCGAGACGAGGCTCTCTTCAGTCTGCTCAGTCACCCGAGCCTCATTGGGTTGATCTCTCAGAATGTCGGATGTCGACGCAGGGGTAGAAGATCGGGCCGGGGTCCTCTGACCCCCAAAGATTATGGCACCAGACACTGGCTTCTTCGACCTGATGCCAGCCAGTTCTAGAATCTTTTTGGGATCAACCTTCTTCGGGTCAGGCACTTTGCCCAAAGCCTCCAACTTCGAGAAGAATTCCACTGCAAACAAAGAAAAATAGACATCAATACACAGTCAAAAAGAAACAAGTGTAGGGAAAAAAAATGCAAAAGTGTAGCAGCTCGACAGAGTAAATAAAATCCTACATAAAACTCGAACGTCCTCATCGAGTTCCAAGTAAGCACCCGGACCAGCCGTCTCGATGTCAGCAAAGGGATATAGAGAATGTAGGTTTCAAGTTGCGACGTCGGGGTTAATTCTCTCGATAATCCTACAGTCGTTGGGGGCGTCAGAGTCGAGCCTATCATGCCATTTTCTAGGCCTCTTAAACCAAGTGTGGATATTGACGTTCTCTAATCCGTGACGGATAAAGAAAAAATGGGGATTCCACTCACCCTGAGACGAGGTCACTCTTCTCACAAATTCCGAGACCAGAGGACGCTTCTGGAAAGTATACCAGCCCGCATCTTGCAGGCCTTGGATTGCATAGTATTGCCGGAACAGCCGGACTGTGAACTCGACCTTGGCGATCCGACACGCCAACACGAATCCCATGACACTCCTAACTCCGTTTGGGGCGAGCTGAGTGATGCAGATCTGGTAATGTCGGAGGACCTCTATGAGAGACGGTTCGAAGGGAAACCTTAACCCCTCCTTCAATTGCGCCTCGTATATGGCACAGAACCCATGGGGAGGGTCACAGGCGTATTGAAATTGACTATGTGACACTTCGATGTTTTCAGATGAATATGGAATGCCGTATCTTAGACAGACGGCTTTGGCTTTCTCCTGTGTCTGGTTGGATATACAGCCATAAGGCCTTGGCCCTTCATCCTTGTTTGGCGTTTAGCAGCAGGTCGAGAAGACGATTCTTCTTCTCCTCCCTCTTCTTCTTCTTCTCTGGAAACTTTCTCACCGGAAGCAAGTGGTTGTTCAGAAACCGTCTTCTCTGTCGATTCCTCTTCTACCACAACAGGCTCTTCCCTATTTTGAGAATCACTCTCACTACTAGACATGGAATTGGGGAAAGATGCAAGAAATAAAAGACAAAGAATTAGAGAAATATTAAGGCTTACTTGCGATTAGGGAATAAGGCAGAGATAAAGAATGGCAAATGAGAGACTTCAAAGCCTTGGACTCCTTTTATGCACTGCAATCTTGCAAATGATTTGAAAGGGCAGGATTTTTGGGGCAGTTATAGAGTTTGAAACACGGTAATCAAGGGTAGTGGGCCGGTAAAAATGCTTCGTTTCCTGTACCCATTAATGATGAGACAGTGTGACGTCAACCTACGACGGCCTACATCGGCTATGAAGACAGCTGTAGTCCTGCCTAAAGAAGACCACGTGTTGAAAAGATAATTCAAACTTTTAGATCCGACCTCAGCATACGATATGAGCTTCTCTCCGATCTAGGGGCTTATGACGATACGGGATTTCACCCCTCCACATGGAATTATCTAATTGGTCCAGTTGGCGTGTGGAAAAGTCCAAGTTTATTATCCACATCGGATCGAATACGAGACGCATCAGTGATTACCATGGCGGCCAGCAGATCTTACAAGTGTCCCATCTCGAACACCCATGTCGGTATTATACGAGTCGATACCAGGGTCCCAGCCCCGATTCCTAAGCCCAACATCCAGAGGGTTACTTGGGCAAGGGGCAAGGGGCAAGGCCCAGTGAGGGTTATTTATGTCAATAGACCTGTTGGTCCCTTGAAAAGGCTTTGGTTAAGTTTAGAGGGGGGGTGAATAAACTTAACACTTAAAACTTTTGGAGTTAACAAACTCAAGAACTTCAAAGAAATGCGATAACTCAAGAGTCTGCGACACCTCGATAGCCTCTTTGATACACAAGAGTCTTGACAGATTGAGTTCTTCGAATTTGTGTAGCGGGATTATATCAAAAATTAAGCCTTGTTACTTGTTGTTAAATATGATACTAAGTATTAGATACTCAATAGTGTAAGTGTGTGATTTCAGTTGCTAGATTCAGTAGGTTGATGTGTATAGTAAACTAAATGCAGAATGTAAGTGCAGAAAGTGTGTAGGCAGATTTTATAGTGGTTCCAGGTGGTGTAATCCTGTTAGTCCACTCTTCTCCTGTGATGTTGGAGGTAATTCACTAGAGATCTTTGATGTAGCTGTTACAAAGATTCCTAAGTTGCTTGTCCTTCACCAATAACTATGGCTTCACAAACTGAACACTTGGAACAGGTAGGATTGCTGCTCCAAAGTCTTCCACTGGTCCTTGAAGGGTAGGATTGCCTCTTCACTAGCTCCACCACAAACAACAGTCTTTCACACCCAACAGATGCTTCACTGTCTTCAGCAGGTTCTTTGTAAAATAAAGATTGAATCAAGTAAATGATTCGATTCTGCAAAGAAATTGATTAGGATGATATAATCGGCTTAGCTTGCGCCTTTCAAGTGTGTAAGCTTGATGTAGCTTGAATACTGTAATACACTTGAAGATTTTCTCTGGATCGATAGCTTTAAGCTCGATAGAGTTCAAGCAGGTGTTTTGCAAATTCGTAATTATCTCTTATATTTTTCTCTTAAAAGTTCATCATCTTTTTCTGGAGTTGAAAGTCCTCTATTTATAGGTAGGAGTCCATGTGACTTGTATTTGAAATTCAAATATAACCGCTCTGGTTTTGTCCCATTTGACTTGCTTTCATCACTATTCATAGGATCGACAATTTCGCGAAATCCTTTTGATGTAATGCGATCATTCCATCCTTTGACTTGTAAACATTGGATAAAGTTATGAATCATCCCAACGTCTTTTTAATCTCAACCATTGATTTGTTTGATAAATTAGAGGTAGTTGGCTGTCCTTATCCATGTAATCTTCCAATGTAATCTTGAATTAATCGAGGTATATATATCGGCGAGAGTTCATCATCATTGAAATGCCTATCGATCTGTTTGAACTATAATTTGTTGTGTTTAAAACACAATGCAGCAGACTTCTTTTATCTAACTTTTATTTGTGAAGTTAGATTACACCTTTTTGTAAATAACTAAGTTCCAATCACTGTCCAACTTAAGGAACTTAGACCTTCTACACAAGGTATATGTAATCAGTTTAGGTCATCACAGACTTGCCTAAATTCTGATTGCATATCCTTGACTTTAATTACTAAGTTTGATCCTTAGCCTTTATTAATCGAGTTTGATCCTCACCTTGGCCTTCAAGAGTTCCCGACTAGTCTATCGACCTATCTACCCTACTGATGTAGAGACCACCTGGCGATATAAATCAGCTGATCATTACAGTGCTTGTTTGATCAAACCTATTCAAAGATCAAACTCTAATAAGCCTATACATTTGATCTAGACATCTTTTTGCCTTTGCACTATAACAGTTAGTCTGGCACTCATCACTAAAACTTATAAATAAGTCCAACAAGACCAAACCGCCCTAAGTTTAGGGCAGAAGAAAGACACGTGCCTATAAATACACAGCTCCAGGAACTACATAAGGCTTGATTCCTAGACATTACACAGGATACGTAGGCAATCCAAGATACATTCTTTGACTCAGCCATAAAACACCAAATACACCATCTTTACTACAGTTCAGGCCATTCGATCCTTTCTCAGCTCATCCTTATATTACACGTGGCCCTGTTAATCCGGTGGAGCATTATTTAGCATCATCACTGAGAATAGTCAGCTTTGAGCAAAGTGAGTTTTGGCAGGAGTCAGCTTTGGCAAGAGTCGGTTTTGGGCAAAAGTCAGTTTTACCAAGAGTCAGCTTTGGGCAAATGTCAGCATGGTTACGTCTGGTAGAGTTTGTTGAGCTGAGTTCACATCTGGGGTGTTTTAGTCATTATGCTAGTATGTCTTTATGGCGGCTAGGTCTAGTTTTTGTGGCTATAAATACACGTCTATTGTAACCTAGAACATTTTCCGTAGAAGCAGCAATAGCTTTGAGCAATTGCTTTAGGCAATTGCAGAGTCTGTAAAATCTCCAGTGATAATATATTCTCCTCTTTTCTGCCCGTGGAGTAGTCGGCATAATGCTTAAAAACCACATTAAATCTTGTGTTATTGTTCTTGTGTGATTTATGCTTTCTCGTTTATTCTTGATAATTGCAATCCGTTTTGGATCCCTGATGGTCCTGTTTTCTAACAGAGTGAAAGAATAAATACAACATTGTATTAACTCTAGACTAAATGGCTTTTTTTTAGTCATTTTAGAATTCAAATTAAGATATTAACTCATATCCTAAATATGCGTGTTTTTTGCAACGCCTCGATTATTTCGAAACAGAGGGAGTATGTATTATCATGCATAAGTATATTGACATAGCTTATTGAGATGTAGAATTCCATTATTTGGGATTTGTATCCGTTTTTGTAATTTTGCTTTTAAATGTGTCAAATCCTATCAAGTATGGAACTATGGAAGAAACAAGATAAACACATGGGAAAAAGATAACACGATATTAAAATAGCGACTAAACTATAAACGAAGAAACAAAATAAATTCATGGAATTCAAGCCATTCGTCTACTTATTTCGTTGGTTTATAATCAAACAGACTTCATCAACAACAACAAAATGTGTTACAACGTTTGACATGGAAATCATTAAAAGATGTAATTATTTCATATATATATATAAACTACAATTAACAATGACAGGACTAAAGAGGACATAACGAGATTGTTAGTTGTAGTGTCCGAAAGACAATTATCTAATTGGTTTTATGACAGAATTAATAATTCATCTTATTATATGCATGTATGCTTATAATTAAGACACTGCTGAAAACCCTAAGTGCCTCGTTTATGTAATCACATAACTCAATGTATGGCTATACACAAGAGGATTGATTTAGTGAGATGTACTTAAAATTAACTTAGTCCGTAGCGTTTATTAATCTGAGTACGGGTCTCAAGATTAATTTGCTAATAATGCGCCTAACACTTTAGTGTGTGACAGTCTTATCCGGATTTGTCGGCAATGTGGTACTTAGTGGGGCATTTATATATGATGATAATCATATAGAAATTTGGACCGATTTGATTTGAGTTCTCGATATAATTCCGTGATCGAGAAGTCTTATCGAATCACAAGATGATCATATATGGATTAATCTCAATCCCGAGGTGATCACGAGCATAACCGCTTAGACTAGGGTAGAGTTTGATGTGTTAGTAAGGATCACTTCAGCAGATGTGGTCCAACACTTCTCGTTGGCTCTATTCGGAATGAGTGAGTAGTCTGTGCTATCACGAATATGGAATCCATTCCTTCCATCGGGAAGCGCATGATACGCTTCCTTATTTGTTGATCATAGAAAACGATCGATCCGCTGGAGTTCATATTATATTAGTTATGAACTAATTGATCACTAGGGGTTAATGGTAAATAAGGATAAGAGGTTTTGAGAAGGGTTTACGGAGATATCCCGAATCGAAACGAGCGATCTATGGAGGATTTATCCGTATGTAATGATTATATCGGTGGGCGCTTATCAACTCATGGTTGAGTGTAAGTTATCTATATTCGGCGTAGTTCGATTTGAGTTTATGGTGGTGTAATCCCGAATTAATAGATTGAATATAATTGTTCGGTCCGATTTAATAATTTTATTTAATTTATTGTAGCTACTGAATATGGGTCCATGGTCCCCGACGTGGCTCCTAACATGCATATGTTTTCTCGTCGTTGCACCTCAATTATAATTAAATAGTTGGATTGGACTATTTAATAGATATGTGGATTAATTGTTTAGTTGGACTAGATAATTAAATACATGGAAAAGAAATTTTTCGTGGACTCGGCCCATTGTGTGTAAAAATGCGTGTAGCCCTTAATGCCTAGGGTTTGGGGCGCATTTTGTATTAATTAATTAGAGAGAAATTAGTTTTCTTGGATAATTATTTAATATGTGATTTAATCATTTATTTGTTAAGTGATAAATCATGGAATATTAGATAATATATTTATTTATCCTAATTTGTTTGGGATATATATTATATTTATCTTTTATTTAAAATAAGGATTAATCTAATAATTATCTCTTAATTATTAAATCCTTGGAGGACAAGGATTACTCTCCTATATAAAGAGAGTTCTCTCAAGCCTTTAGACACGCATAATTTCGAATTATTGGGAGTATTGTACCTTAGAATTTTCGGCTATAATACTAGGGTTTCGAGTTTTAGAAAACTTTGGGTTTTCTAAGGTAGCATATCGAGGAGGTCCGGCGGCGTGAAACACCATCCACCTGGTGGTGCTTGGAGACACACGTTGGAAGACTGTGGCTTCTCATCTAGCTTGGATCTTGGAGTGACCTTTGTTCTTGGAGTAATTTCACCATAAAAAGGTTGGTAATCTAAACCCCCTCGTAGGTTAGATTTATTATTTATGTATTTTGATTGTTTAGATCTAGATCTTGTATTTATTCTGCTGCGTACGTAATCGGGTGGATCTCTGATCCATCCGGCGATATTACATCCTACGAGATAAAATAAAGAACGAAAAGAAACGTAACGTAGGGTCACGTCTTTTTCATTTCCCTGGAATCCCAGGGAGAACATATGATTCAGTCAAGATTCAACGCGTTATGTTTAGGATCACACGTTTTCTGTTTTTGTGAAATTCCCCGAGAAACACCTGATCCGATTAACAAACAACACATGAGACGGCCGTGTATTTATATAACGCCCCTTCATGGTCACATTACATTCATACCTCCATTCTTTTTCCTTCTGATTTTCCTTTCAATTACAGATCAAAAACTTAGAAATATAATCACACGCCTTCCGAATCTTTATCTAAATAATCTCTTTGCATTTCCAATTAGTAAATTTGAAGATCAAGGCATACAGTCATGATTCCATATGAAAGAAATGGGAAAATGCCAGAGATTTTTCCAGCTGAACGGGTTGAGACAAAGCCTGGATGCAGAACGGGTTGAGACAAAGCCTGGATGCAGAAGTTTTTGCCATAGTATTGGGAACTGGGAATTTGAGATTTCTCCCAAATGCCTACTAGGTCACTTTGTTCTTAAGGATTCTGCAAATCATCCATAGACCGAGCAGCGATCCGCATCATAATCCGTTTCCTGCATGAAGGACAATCAGAAATGCCCTGCTCCTCATGGATGACATTACATTGTGAACAAAGAACCTGATGAGCACACGGTATTAAAGCCACACCCCACACAAAGCTTCTTCGTGACAAACACATGATGCAATCGAGAAGAAGATGTTTTCAGGTTTTCTATTGAACTGTTACTGAAATCTTGGAGACAGTGGCGGACCTACATATAACCAAGCGGGCAACTGTCCCCCTTGATCCGAGAAAAGCCACTACTATATATATCATGTGCTTCATTTGCCTCCCCCCGCTTTAAAATTTTCATTTGCCGTATTACTGCCTCATCTTACTCAAGTTCCTGCGTCCGCCACTGCTTGGAACTCGGAGGAAACGATCTCCGTTTCAAGAATAGTATAGACAAATGTAGATAGGAATGACGTATTTTATTCCAAGAATGTATCGAGAAATGTAAATAGGAATGATGTATTTTATTCCATGTTAATTTTCAAAAATCAATTTTATTCGTAAACAAAGCTTTTAAATTATCAAATATAATTCATAAATAAAAACATAAATTTGATAAATATAATATCCAAGTCAAAGGTCGCTTGTATTTAAGTTTGAGAATGAGAATGCTCGAG
The DNA here is from genome assembly GCA_026214975.1 of Gentiana macrophylla. Taxonomy (NCBI): domain Eukaryota; kingdom Viridiplantae; phylum Streptophyta; class Magnoliopsida; order Gentianales; family Gentianaceae; genus Gentiana; species Gentiana macrophylla. The sequence continues at coordinate 4,921,342 of CM047816.1, read as the reverse complement.
CTTAACTAATTTGTATTCGAGTTGAGGTAACGTTAATCAAGAACCATATCGAACCAAACTATTCAAGCTAAATATCAATCGTTAATTGTCAATTAGGACACATGTAGAATGATGTCAGGATTTTAGGACTATAAGAAAATATTTTTTTCAAAAATGACATTTTCACTAGTGAAAGTGAAAATGATAGTGTATTTGAAAATGAATTACGTTGGTTTTGTGCTGAAAATCAACGTAAGTCACTTTCAAATTCACTTTCACCAGCGAAATGTTATTTTTGACAAAAATCTTTTCTAATATTCTTTTTTGTCCGACATCTTTCATAATGTATCCTTTAGGACCCTTATCTCAAAAATCAAATCAAATTCAAACCGGTCACGAACAATTTAACTCATTTACGTCTAATCTTATGCGCTTTGACAACCACACTGAAAATGATGCACCAAATGCTTGCGAATAATCTTGATTGAAATCAAAAAGGGCTATCTTTTCTAGATGTTAGGGCTATCCTTTCCCAGATATTAGGCAAGCGGTGTTATCTCTTTCAGAAATTTAAACCGATGAGGAATTAGATAATTAACAAAATAAGCAAATGTAAAAAATACAATGTAGGATGGACACATGGATTTATTCTAGTAGAAATTTCTTTTTGAGAAAAAAAGACAATTTAAATTCCACTAATTTGACATCCTCACTCTTGTTCAATTACAAAAAAATATATCTTTGTTTTTTCTTTTGGTTTAAGCATCAAAATATCGTAATTCTTGCATCATATTTTTCTTTTTTTACATCTCTATATTCTGAGATGTCATTTGATATTTTTCCGATAACTTTTTCAAGGTCATTTTCGTATTATACATCGAAACAATGGAATCGTGGATTTAGGTCTATTACACTGTAATGAACAGTGGATCTGACCCAGTGAACTGCGGATTTAGTTTTATCACTTAATTTTTATTTCCATTGTCCTTATTCCTATTTTCTAACTCTTTCTTGTCATTTATTCCCACTCCCCCTTAAAATAATAACCCATTTGTTATCTATTTGGTGGGTTTGATAATCAAAGAGACTTCATCAACAACAACAAAATTGTTATTTTCTCAACAAAAAAAAAACGTTACTACAAACATTTGACATGAAATACTTTATCAATCTCACCTATTTGTCAACATCTAAATGAAATTTAAAATATATGTAATTATTTCAAATATACTACAATCATTGGCGGATGTGTGTGTTTTCAGATGGGTCACGCGATGCCAACCGAGATCCGCAAATTTTTTTCATCGAAACGATATAGTTTTTTGTTAAAAAATGTAGTTTTAGGCCCCCCGATCCTCTCTTTGGAACAAATTTTTAAATAAATAATTGTAGTTTTACGCCCACGACCCCACCGGTAAAAATTCTGGATCCGCCGGTGACTACAATTAGCGATGGCAGGACTAAAGAGAATGTAACGAGATAAAATAAAGAATGAAAGAAACATAACCTATAAGGTCACGTCCTTTTCATTTCCCTGGGATCCCACGGTGAACATATGATTCAGTCAACATTCAACACGGGTTGTTTCGTGTCACTCATTTTCTATTTTTTGTGGAAGTCCCCGAGAAACACGTGATTCACATAACAAACAACACGTGAGACGACTGTGTATTTATATAACGCGCGCCCCTTACATTCATACCTCAATTTTTATCCTTTTGATTTTCTTTTCAATTAGAGATTAAAAACTTCGATATGTAATCACATGCCTTCCAGGATTATTAGTTAAATAATCTCTTGGCTTTTCCGATCATTGTTAGAAAATGTGACTTGGCCTCACATTCGGAGGTGAAATACTTAGGTCGAAGCAATGTCACCGAGCAAAAGTGAGTTTTGAGCAAAAGTGAGCTTTGGGAAGAGTCAGCAGAGCCAAAGTCATCATGGTTAAGTCTGGTGGAGTCAGTTGAAGTTGAGTTCACATCTGGTTTTGTACGATTTCTGATAACCTATCAGCTTATTAGAAATTGGTTTTGTACGATCTCTGAGAAAAAGAGTGAGAGTCTTAATAAAATCCAAAGATACTTTCTACAAACTCTCACCGGTTACTACTCGGACTTCAGATACAAGTAGAAATTCGGAAGCAGCGCGAGGAGGAGATCATTGTGACATCAAAAGTTCGGAGTTTTCTAAATATATGGATTTTTTACCCTAACCATGGTTTTAATCAATTTTGGTTGATCTTCTTGGTATAATTCGTAGCCCTGGTTGTGAGAAACCTTGGTCCTATTTAATCCTTGAATTGATTGTGGATCAAATAGGATTTTGGTTAAGTTTAGTGGAGGGCTGCAGGATTTCTTCAAGTTTTTGTTTTGGAATTGCTTGCAATTAAGTAAGAGACTCTTCCTACGATTTAATTATGTTTTATATGGTTTAGGTTTGTGTTTGATGTGATTTGATGCTATAAATCATGTCTGGATGTTATAGAAATAGTAGGTGCTGCTATGGTGTGCAAAAGTTGTGTTTTTTTGTTGTTTGGATGTCAATTTGTTGTTGAACATGGTTAGAATTGGTTAGAATTTGTAAAGTGTACAGAAAGCCTTATTTAGGGCAGTTTAGGGTTTTGGCGCGCGCCAAATGTGTCAGCGCACGTCAAAACGGTACAGGACCATCATGAATGTTTACGGAGAGTTTTTAGCACACGCTTAGGGCTTCAATGCGCACCAAAATGGCCAGAAAGCATCCTAAATCTTACTGGGAGCTTTTAGCGCATGCCAAAAGTGAACCAGAGGATCCTAAATGTCTCAGAAAGGCTTTCCGCCAAAAGGCTTAGCGCCGCGCCAAGCTTCTGTTTTGTGTATTGATAAGTTTTAAGCCCCGAGACCAGTTTTAAATGTTGTTTCTTGATCTAATAACCTTAAATGAACATGAACAAGCCTTGATTGAGTTTCTGATGCGCTTAATTAGTTCCGGCACCGAATGAATTCTTCCTAAAGAGTTGAAGTTCGGGACCGTCGGAAGAGTATGATAGACTTGTGCTTTGATGAATTAGTATTCATCAATGTCTTTGTATGTGATAGGATGTTGTGTCTAGCTATCTAAGTAATGGAGTAGGACTGGTAAGTGAGTTTTTCCCTGAAAACACTTAGGTGGCTAGTTAATGGCTAGTAAAATACATACGTGAGTAGTAAAAGACTAAACATCCCGTCATTCAAATAGGCACCGGTTCATATCGCGATGTGTGGGCGTTTAGATAAAGTGGACAACTCTGATGGCCTCTAAATAGCAGGGGGACTTCGCCGAACGTGTGCACTATCGGGTTAGCCCGTGGCTATTGGTGTGATCCACTAATAGGTTACAATCGATATCTCGTTGTGGATATTCATCATGCGTAGTGCCCTTGAATGCCGATGTAACAAAGATAAATTAAGATAGAAACGTATAATCATGACATGTTGATGGACATGAAGTGAACCCTAGATTGAGTCGGTTTTGTAAAGACAATTTAATAATTATGAATCTTACGTTATAATCTTTAATTAAATTATAGCTTCTGCCTCTTATTAAGTACCTTTGTACTTACCTCAAATACATGTTTGGAGATGAAAAGATGAACAGGTAGAACCGGAGTTTGACGAGGAGTTTGATGATGGCGTTTGACGATGTTACGTTGAAGCTTTTATTTTATTCATTCTCATATGACGTTTTAGACTAGTTTTATTATTTGGTTTTGGAACACAGTGTAATTTCCTTTGAGACTTTGTAATTTATTTTGTTGAACCTTTGGAGGTTTTTTTCCATACGTTGTAAGTTTGGAGTTTTCGTTGTAATAAGTTTATATTTCCACCTTTAATTGGATGTTTCTATTCTTGTTGTTGAAAAAAATATACTCGAGTCTTTTAGCTTCTGTTAGTTCTAAACTCGATATGACGTTGTAGAGGCTAACGTATAATGTGGAATTTATTTTATGTTATATGTGCCGAAAACGGGCGTTACAAAGATAGTGGGTTAATAATTATTAAATATATTTAATGCGCTTTATTTTTTATTTTAAAAACTGTTTGATGTTTTTTTTCTTCAAGTTATTGAACATCCATTTTATATTTATTGTAATTGTTGATGATGAATATAAAGTTTAGTACAGCGGTTAAGTGTGATTATATATATAAACAAGTACTATGACGATACCGGGTTACGCACCTCGAGATACAGTCATCGAGTAGGTCCTACAGTGTGTACACGTGTTAAGGAATGCATGCCAGTTAAGGCCAGCAAGTCGAACGATCGACTTGGAAGCCGTGGCAAGCATGTCAACCCTCGAGACCAAGGCAAAGCCAGAGATCCGAGGGTACGATGATCGACTTACGAGCAGTGCAGGGCGATAGTTCCAGACTTGATCACCCTAAGTCGGGCAGATCTCCAAGTCGGGAACAGAGTCCACACCGGCTACGTTAGCCCACTTATCCACAGGATAACTTGGGCAAGGGGTAAGGCCCAATTAAGGGTAAACACGACAATAGCTCACAACCGACTCATATTAGGGTTAGGTCATGCATTGTCTATATAAATACAACGTTCCAGGAACTACGTACGGCTTGATTCCTAAAAAGATAACAGGATACGTAGGCAATCTAAGAATACCACTTAGATTCAGCCATAAACACACCCACGCCCCTCTTTATTCTTGAGCTGGGGTTCTTGGTCATTCATCATTCATAGAAGAATAACCCGGATCTTAATAGGTGACTAATTTGTCATCGTCATTGGCGCTAGAAGGAGGGTCTTCAATCGTTGAATACGCCGAGAACATGCCGCCAAGGATAAACCACCCGGAAGAACCACTTCCAAGAACACGATCCGCAAAATCTGCAGCTAGAAGAAGAAGTGGGCATGGAAGCGCAGGGTCAGAAAGAGCCGAACCTGGAACCGATCCAGGAAAATCCCTTGAAGCAGACGCAAGATCTAGCCCCAGAACAGCAATTATTGGTGGATCAATTGGCGGGTCAAGACATCAACGCTCTGCAAAAGATCATGCAAGAAGTCCTCAGCAAACAAAATCCTCAGCAAAAACAAGCTGAAGGAGGTTTAAATATTAACATGCCTAAACCTAACCCAGCCCAGTTTCAGGAGATCAGCGCATCTTCTAGCTCTGTTGAAAAACGGAGGAAGGAAATTCATCAGAAGCATCAAAGGGATGCAGAGGATAGCGCTAGACGCGAGTTAGACGTGATTCTGGGAAAAGACAAGGTTTCATTGTCCTTAGAATCTCCTTTCACTAAGGAGATTGAAAGCTTTCCTAAACCCAAGGGGTTTAAGATTCCAAAGATAGAGCCTTACGATGGCACCACCGATCCGGAGGACCATTTACATAGGTATCTATCGCAGATGAGGTTAGATGGGGCGCCAGACGAGATGCGGTGCCGGGCATTCGAGACTCTGCTCGTAGGTCGAGCCAGAGAGTGGTTTACAAAGTTGAGGCCCGGGTCGATCTCCAGTTTCTCATGTTGGCCAGAAAGTTCAGAGACGCTTTATCGTCAACAAAAGTTCCATTAAGTGAGACGCACCTCATGAACATGAGGCGCCTTAGAGGCGAACGGTGTTAGAATATTTAAGACGGTTCAATATCGAAGCAATGCAAGTAAAGGACCTCAAGACAGACTTCGATCACTTCATTTGTAGGGGCTTGAGGAATACCAAGTTATACGAAAAAGTTGAGTAGAACTCTCCGAGAACTATGGACGAGTGTGTGAACGTGGTCCACAGATTTTGTCAAGGCGAAGAGGCGGGCACGAGACACACCCAAGCCGAATGGATGGATCCAAGGAAAGAGAGTCGAGGGTCGGGAAAGAGTCAACCTCGACAGCATGAAGCCGAGAGGAAAGCTTCTGTTTGGGACCGAGTCGATAAACCTTCTGTGTTTAATCGGGTTGAAGCACCTGTCTCGGATCGGTCAGAGAAAAAAGGAAAGAAAGATAAAGACTTTGTCCCTCTCAACCGATCGAGATCAGAGATACTGTCCATCATGGTATCAAAGAACCTAGCAAAGAGGCCTCCACCGATCAAGAAACCTCGAGAGGCGGAGGTCAAACAAGTTTTGTGACTTCCATGAGGACATAGGCCATGCAATCGATGATCGCATGGATTTGAAGAGAGACATCGAAGCTTCGCATCCAAGAAGGCCACCGGATGAGGTTATCGGCGAACTCGTTATACAGAGCCCAAGGGGCATAGAAACAGTAAGAGAAAGAATCCCGACCAAGATGGATGTCGGGAAGAGATCATCGAGAGGCGACGAGATCGATCTCCGTGATGCCGATAGAGATAACCATGGTCGGGACAGATATGAAGACAACCGGCCGAACAATTATGTTAACACCATATTTGGGCCGGGTGAACGGAAAAGAGCGCGAGCCACCAAGGTCGGAAGACAAACTCGAGATATGGAAAGCAACAAAGACTTTCGACGGAGGTCGGTATGGGCCGAGAGATGACGTTCCCAAGTCGAGGAATCACAAATGAAGGACTAGTAATAGAGGCGAGAGTAAAGTCGCACCAGGGTGTCGAGTATGCATCGACAATGGCAACAATGATTAACATCCTATATTACTCAGCCTTCCAAGGAATGAAGTTGAAAGATAAAGACTTGATCCCTATAGCCTCCCCACTGTTTGGGTTCACAGGGCAGGCAGTCCACCCATTGGGATCCATAAAGCTATTGACGACAGTAGGAGATGGGGAGAGAGGGAGGACGTTCGAGTTGAGCTATGTGGTCGTGAAAGCCCCCTCCGCGTACAATGTAATCTTAGGGCGACCTGCCCTCTTCGAGTTACGAGCCATCATTTCGACATACCATAACAGTATGAAGTTCCCAACTCGAAATGGTTCTCACGAGGTCAAAGGGGATATTGAAGTCGCCAGGAGTTGCAATTCTATTATTATGAATGGAAATCTGGCAGTGCAGCAAGTCCTTATCGAAGAACTGATCCCAGAGGAAGAGGAAGATAAATCCTGGGCTTCAAACGAGGCAGTCGAAAATGTTGACCTATGGGGGAGCGAGAAGAGCAAAATGTCCAAGTCGGGTTTGGATACCGACTCGGAAAAAACAATCATTGATCGACTTGTTGGCGGAATTCCGAGATGTTTTTGCATGGAAAGCTTGAGATATGCCCGGTCTTCCAACGGATATCGCGTTCACAAGCTCGAAGTTGACCAGGCCAAAAGGCCACCAAACAGAAGAAAAAAATTTCGCGTCGGACCGATTGGAAGCCATCGAGTCCGAAGTCGGTAAGTCGTTAGCGGCCAACATAGTAAAAAAGGTGTTATATCCTAATTGGTCGGCTAATCCAAAGTTAGTGAAAAAACCGGATGGCGCTTGGCGATGCATGTGTGTGACTTCACCGATTTGAATAAGGCACATCAAGGACTCTTACCCATTACCCAAAATCGACGAGTTTAGTGGACTCGACCATCGGTTTTGAGGTATTTGCCTTTTAGATGCGTACAAGGGTACCACCAGATTTTAATGGATCCTCGAGATGCGAGACAAAGACTGCGTTCATCACAGAGTTTGGCACCTTCATCGTTATGTAACCATGCCATTCGGACTTAAGAATGCCGGAGCTACATACCGTAGGGCGATCAATAAAATTTTTGCAAAAGCAGATCGGCGTAAACATGGAGGTATCGTGGATGACTTGCTCATTAAAAGCCGATCATTGAAGCGATTTCTAATTGATGCACGAGAGGTGTTCGAGTCTTTGAGAGATACGCAAAATGAAATTGAATCTAAGAAGTGCACCTTCGGGTGCGGTCGAGCAAATTTCTCGATACATGATTTCGAGGGACGGGATTCGAGCTAATCCGGACAAGATTGACTCGTTAAAGAATATGCTAGCCCCTCGAAATACAAAGGAAGTACAGAGACTCACAGGTCGAATGGCAGCACTAAACCGATTCTTATCTCGATCAGCTCAGCGAGCATTGCCCTTTTTCAAGATTCTTCGAAGGCGACCCTTTCCAATGGGATGATGAATGTCGATGACCTTGAAGAGTTAAAAACATATCTGTCAGAGTTACCTACCCTCACCTCACCTCGAGAGGGGGAAAGATTGTTGGTTTACTTATCGGTATGCGAGGAAGCAGTGAGTGCGGTCTTGGTCCGAGAGGGGGACAAGGGCCAGGTGCCCATATACTTTGTGAGCAAAGCATTACACGGTCCCGAGGTCCGATACTCACCAGCTGAAAAGCTCGCACTAGCCTTGGTACATGCCTCGAGAAAACTCAGACCCTATTTCCAAGCCCATCCGATCTTGGTAGTCACAGACCAACCACTCAAGCAAATACTTGCGAAACCAGACACATCGGGTCGACTTGCGAAGTGGGTAATTGAAATGGCGCGATCTATATAGATTTCACTCCCGAACCGCAATTAAAGCTCAGGCCTTGGCGGACTTTTTAGCGGAAGGTATTTCAAAGGCAAATCGACCAGAAAACAGAGTCACGAAGTCAAGTGGATTCTACACGTCCGATGGGGCATCGAGTAAAGAAGGAGCCGGAGCGTGTCTGCATTTGCTAGTCACCCGAAAGGAGAAGAGTTTCCTTATGCTCTCCGATTCGACTTCAAGGCAACTAACAACGAGGCCGAATATGAAGCAATGATAACCGGATTGAAACTTGCTCTGCAAGTGGGGTCGAAGATCTGACGGTTTATAGTGACTCTCAGCTGGTCGTTAATCATGTGAAAGGGGAGTACGAGGCCAAGGAAGAGACAATGAAGAATTACTTACGAGTCGTTCAAGACCTTAAAGCAAAATTCAATTCGATCAGACGAGCGGTACCTCGAAGTCGAATAAGAGGGCGATGCACTCTCAAAGCTCGCCTCGAATTTTGTCTCGAGTAAAAAGTTCGTGGAATTGCTAAGCAATGAAGTTATGAAGAGAAGGAAGCCCGACCGATCACTCAAGAGCCACATGGATGGACTCGATTGTTCTATACCTAAGGGACGAGATTCTACCGAATGACAAAGTACGAATCGAGAAAGATCCGACTTCGATCGGCAAGGTACGCATTTTTCAATGACATACTTTATCGAAAATCTTTCACAAGTCCATGGTTGAGATGTGTCTCGTAGTCGGAAGGCAAGTATATTCTTGAAGAGATTCATAAAGGGCCTGTGGAAACCATTGTGGAGCAAGAATGTTAGCTCGGAAAAGCAAATTAGCTGGATACTCATCGCCCTCAATGCAACGAGATGCGAATAGCTTAGTTCGTAGGTGTAACTCATGTCAAGTTCACGACAACATCTCACATCAACAAGCGCAAGAAATGAACGTTATCTCGCCGCCTTGGCCGTTCGATATATGGGGAGTCGATAGAGTAGGTCATTTACCTCGAGCTCCGAGAAATAATCGATTTGTGGTGGTCGCGGTAGATTACTTTACCAAGTGGGTAGAAGCCAGTATCGTGCATTGACATCAAAGCGACCACCATCAAGAAATTTTTGTGGGTCGATATTTTGTGTAGATATGGCATTCGAAGCGTAATGATCTCGAGATAATGGAACACAATTCAAGACCGAAGAGTTCGAGAATGGTTGGCGAGTATCGATCGACCAACACTTTACCTCTCGAGGCGCACCCGCAGTAAACGGTCGGTCGGTCGAATGCACCAATCGATGATCAAACTCGGATTGAAAAAGAGGTTGGAGGAACAAGGTCGAGATCAGGCGGTCCAACTTCCGAGCATCCTGTGGTCATACAGATGCTCTCAAATTCATCGACCGCGAAACACCTTTCTCCCTAGCTTATGGGTGCGAGGCGCTTATCCTCGCTGGTCGGAGTCCCTTCTCCTCGAGTTCGCGGCATAAACATCGAAACGAATGAACCCGATGTCCGACAAGAAAAAAGACAATCTCAAGAGAAGAGAGAGATAGCCTCGGCCCGAATGGCAAGGTACAAACAAAAATCTCTCAATACTACAACGAAAAGAGTCGGTATCGATATTTCAAGGTCGGAGATCTAGTTCTCGAAAAAATGAGGCCATGAGACAAGAAGAGATGGGCAAGCTAGCCCCGAATGGGAAGGTCCATACCAAGTTCTAAAGGTTCATCCCAAAGGTCCTACCCGATTAGGTCGAGCAGGCGGAACAACGAGACCCGACAATGGCATGCAAACAACCTTCGGAAGTATTATGCTTAAGTGTTAGATCGACTAGCTCGTATTTACTTTGATCTTGTGAAACTTGTAATCACTCCAAGGGACAATTCCAGAGTTATCATAATAAAACGTCTACTTTTGTGTTTATCGTGTTATTAATTTTATTTAACTATAATATTCTAAGTCCAAAGGGACACGGTTGTAGTCGAGAATTCAAAAATTGAGCAATCCGATAGGCGGAACTCGAGACCAAGCGTAAGCCAAGTTAGCCAAGAGGCGACAAAGCTAAGCGCAGGGTCTAAGATTCGCATAGTCGAACTCGGGACCAAGCCGAAGCCAAGTTAGCCCACGAGGCGACAGAGCTAAGGCAGAGTCTAGATTCGCATGGTCGGGTCAATGTCCAAGTCTGAAGCCCAACGACACCTAGGGTCGAATAAGGCAAAGACAAAGGACGGTTCGCAATGTCGGGCCACCGTGTAAGTCGGAAGTCTATACCTGCATATGAGGCAATACGACCGAGATAAGCACGATTCGCAATGTCGGGCTAACCTACCCAAGTCGATACCTAATAAGCCAATTATAGCCGAAAGCCCAAGGCAAAAGGGTCGATTGGGATTCAAATAAATCTAAGTGTGTTAAGGACCAAGGTTCAAAACAACACTTGAAGCGAAATACTCGGTAAAAGCAAGTAGTGAATGAGTCACAGACTCGACAAGCGAAAAGCTAATAACGGGTAAACAAATAAAACAAAAGTAAATACCATGAATAAAGGAAAAATAACAAAATTCCAAAAGCTGGGCCAGTCGATAAGACCAACCCACAAAGTATGTTGACTACAAAATATCATTAAGGATCAAAGTTGTAGATAAAGTTACAATGGAAAGATGTAAAGAGCAAGAAAAACTAAGGAGCGAGATCGAGACTAGAACCAAAGATTGCCGGAAGTCGGTCGACCCTTGAAGATACTTTGCGAAAAGAGAAACACCTTCTTGGAACTCGCAAAGCATTGGTCATAAATCGCTTCAAAGTGGGGTCATAAAGCCAAGGCTCTTCAAGCTTTCCTACGCCGACCCCAACCTCGGGATATGCCTTCCGAATCGATCCACGTACCTTGGTGAACCCACCAATGATGGCCTTGTTCATGATTACGGTTAGGTCATCACTCGCCGCGTCGACTTCCGATACTCGCAACAAATACGTCGGCTCTAGATTTCTCAATTAGATCGTGGACTTGGCTCAAGTCGAGCTTTAACGCATCCCGTTCTTGTTCCAGGTTCGCACTTCTTTCCTGCTCCCGCCTTAGTGGTCTCTTGGACATCTTTCGAGCTTTATCTTTCTCCCGGAAGCCTCCAAAGCTGCGCCCGGTCGGCGATCGCGCAGCGAATCACTCATTCTCGAGCCTTTCCTTCTCGAGAGACGGCTGTGCCCGAAGCACGCCAAACCGACTCGAGAGGCGACATGGGCGGCGCTATGAGCGAGTTTTTCAGAGATGAGCTGTCGAATGTGCTTGTTCAGCCCTTCTATTGTCTTCGAAGGCGTATTCAGGCGTCGAGCAACTTCCTTACCCATCAGGTAACTCTGCCACAAGAGAAATGCAAGTCATGAGTTTTGAAATCGAAATGACAGAGTTTAACAGGGAATCGAGTGAAGAAAACAAGTAACATACTGCTCGGCCCACTTCTCGGAAAGAGTTAAGGCCTTATCCTCCATGACGGTATATTCCTCGGCAGACAAAGCTCTCGATTGCGAGTCGGAGGAAGGAGCCTCAGCAGACTTGGCCCTTTTGGCCCTTTTTTGTTGCTCTCTAAGCAGATCCGCAGGAGACAGCCTCTTCATCTGGTGACCAACTTCTTCGACTTCATTTCCCTCCTCGGGTACAATCACAGCATCATCGTCTTCATCCCTCAACGAACCAAAGCGGACCGTGAGCTCACCGGAAGTCGATGGGGGTACGGACGTGTCAACAGGGGTACCCTCGGTCGAAGCTACATCCATAGATGGTGGATTCCCCTCGACCGGAGAAGCAATCTGGTCTCCCCCGATCTCTGAAACTCGAGGAGGAACGACCGGACGAGGGATGGAAGGATTGACAGCTGCTGCAAATTTTCCCACTGCAAGACGACAAAAACAGAAGAGGTCAATATATGATAATGTAAGTTAAAGAGACAAGACTCTGAAAATAAATCAAAAAGAAAGTGTGAAATCTCCTACAATTTTCTTGATCGACAGCAGGGAGACCAATGCATGGTACGGGTCCGGCCTCTTCGAGACGCGCCAGCTTATAGAGGAGACTTAGGTCCTGGGTGACCACCTCGAATTTAAATCTCTCGAGGGTATGGGCCTCACTAGAGCGCCTCCCGACCCAATTTGTCGTCCAGGCCGCCTCTCGACCTCCACAAGCCAACGTAAGGGTTATTCGTACCATGTCGGAGAAAGAAAAACCTAGGCTTCCAGCTTCCGTGAGATGAGGGTCCTCGAGACACGAACTCACGGCGATTAATCTTGCGCCTCTGAAAAGTGTACCACATCTTATCCGGCAAAGGCAACGATTTTGTACCACCACCGAATAAAGGGATAGTGAAACCGATACACGCCACTCGGCAGCAATCAAAAACCCCATTAAAGTCCTTATAGCGTTTGGCCCTAATTGAGATACGCCGATCTCATAATTATGAAGTATAGCCATGACGGCTGGACACAAGGGGAATCTAAGCCCACTGGACAACTGGGCCTCATACACCGTACAAAACCCCTCCGGTGCCTCATCGGCGAATTGATGACGGCCGGACGGGAGCATAATGTCAAATTGGGGGCTAGGAAGCCCGAATTTCTGCCGGATTCTGTTGATGTCATCCATGGTCAAGCACGTCAGACATCCCTTAGGACCCTTTCCATCCATTCTAGTGGACATCTTCTTAGGCTCCCTAACCACACCTAAGGGTTGTTCAGGGGATTGCTGGGGGAGAGAATCTGGTTGGATGTTTGAAGGAGTTTGATCACCAGAATGAGACTCCTCTATCCTATCGGAGATTGTTGTACTACTAGACATGGACAGGCTTAAGACAGGAATGGTAGGAAGAAGATGTAGATTGTAGAAAAATGGAGCAAAATTCTTACTTGTTTTTGCAGCCTTGAAGAAGAAATGAGAATGAAAAGATGATAGCGTTTGCGTGCGTGCGACTCCCTTCCTCTTTTTATGCGTTACGATTGCCAACGTGAAGTGAAAAGATCGTGATTAGGGGTTACTTGCGCTTATAACCCCTAAAAACGCACAAAATCCAGGATGACGCCACGGTGTCGAAAACGAAGCGTCGCGATGGACGGCCACGATTGGCTACGGAAAAGTGGTAGGTGAAGCGTTCACACTACTTTCCCGCCAAGTTTTCGTCCCAACTCGATGACAAGTTCAAAATAGGCGATTTGACCTCGGACAACGGAAGTCGCCTCTCTCGAGTCCTGGGGCTTATGACGATACCGGGTTACGCACCTCGAGATACTGATCATCGAGTAGGTCTACGGTGTGTACATCGCGTGTTAAGGAATGCATGCCGATTAAGGCCGCAAGTCGAACGATCGACTTGGAAGCCGTGGCAAGCATGTCAACCCTCGAGACCAAGGCAAAGCCAGAGATCCGAGGGTACGATGATCGACTTACGAGCAGTGCAGGGCGATAGTTCCAGACTTGATCACCCTAAGTCGGGCGAGATCTCCAAGTCGGGAACAGAGTCCACACCAGCTACGTTAGCCCACTTATCCACGGGATAACTTGGGCGCGGGTAAGGCCCAATTAAGGGTAAACACGACAATAGCTCACAACCGACTCATATTAGGGTTAGGTCGGCATTGTCTATATAAATACAACGTTCCAGGAACTACGTACGGCTTGATTCCTAAAAAGATAACAGGATACGTAGGCAATCTAAGAATACCACTTAGATTCAGCCATAAACACACCCACGCCCCTCTTTATTCTTGAGCTGGGGTTCTTGGTCATTCATCATTCATAGAAGAATAACCCGGATCTTAATAGGTGACTAATTTGTCATCGTCATACTACATGTACAGTGACTCTGAATTTGAAAGTAAAAAATCAATTGTGGGCAGAAAGTTATAGGAAAATGATATGTGCACAACATATGTCACTACATATGATCTCATTATTAATAAAATGTGGGACATATGTATTGATTTAGATCTCGCCATAATCAATGGTGGAATCATAAGGAGTGCATAAAAGTATTGTGCATGTATCATTACCGAAAATTATAATAGGTATGGGAGAAAATTACCAAATTCGTCTTGTAATTTGTAAATGACGAATTTTGTAATTTTCATGCAAAACTCATATATTCCTTACAATGTCAAGAACACGTCAACTAAATCCAATCAAGCCAATTAGTTGACTAATACATTGTCCCAAAACAAAGACAAGTAACGAGAATAATAATTCTCAGAATGACCACCTAAGCTACAACCAAACCAACATTACATACCCGAACCAATCTCAACAACAGAATCATAACGATAATTAGATCAAGGAAAAATAAAACGATACCTAGACCAAACATCTCCATGGCGGACCACTTAGGGGACGGTTCGTAAGAACACGTAAAAGGAGGCTAAATTGCAATTTAGTCCTGTAACTGTACACGTTTTGCGATTTTAGACCTGGTTTTTCTCCGGTGACAACTTTAGTCCTGTAAGTGGTCTCTTTTTTTCCAAAAATAGACCTCGATGCCGGAAAATGCTGACTGGACCATTTTTCCGGGCAAAAAAACTACCATGTCATCAGATATTGACATGTCACCCAAACACATCATCAACACTTTCCGCGTCAGCATCCTGGTTTTTTTCCGGTGACAATTTTAGTCCTGTAAGTGGTTTTTTTTTTTCCAAAAATAGTCCTTGATGCCGGAAATTATTGACTGGACCATTTTTTTGGCCAAAAAAACTACCATGTCATCCGATATTGACATGTCACCCAAACACATCATCAATGCTTTCCACGTCAGCATTTTTCTACAACGAATAAATTATTGCTTCTAATGGAATTCGAACCTCCACCATATGACTAAAAACCTAAGAACTTGGCCATCTGAGCTACAACACCATATATTGTTTAGCACACAACATATTTCATTTAAGGATACGTTCAGTATAAAAATATTCTAGATAATCTAATGATACATACAATTTTATTTTTTATAAAGTTGTTACAAAATGGTGATACATTTATCGAATATTTATTTTAAGTAATATGAGAGGTTTTTAATTATTTATTGTTATTTTTAATGTATAATATATATTGTATAATGCATGTGACTTAATATTTGCGTTTTTTTCTCAAATTTGTTGAATAAGGTGGTTAAGACAAGGAAAAAGGTAGATAGGTCATATGGTTTTGCAGTATTGAAGTATTGAGGTACTAGTACCACTACTAATTTCCAGGTTAGTTTATTTCTCTATCTCTAACACAATCCATCTCGTAATTTAATGAACCATTCTGACACACCGAATCATGAAATGTTATATGACAAAGGTACTATATACCTTTGATTAAATGTAATATTATTCGATGTTTCACTGTTACATCATGTTACAGTTAATTGTTGTTTTAGACTGATCGTAACAATATCATTAGATATAATAAAAGTAATTAATGTTTCCTTTTGTCCCATTTTGTCAAGGACTTGCTTTTGTTTCATTAGAATAATTAAAATTAATACATTCATTTTAACGTTTCATTTGTTAGTTTAATTGATTATTCAGTTTAGAGACTATGGTGAAGAAAATGACATTACAAGAAGATATTGCATATTTACGAAACTACATATATAAAAGAACAATAAATAATTAAGAAAACATTCAATAAATACTATATATACTTACAAAAATAAAATTGTATGTATCATTAGATTATCTAGAAATTTTTTAACCTAAACGTGTCTTTAAGTAAAATATGTTGTGTCTTAAACAATATATTGTGCTCTAGCTTGGATGGCCAAGTTCAAAGGTTTTTGGTCATAGGTTGGAGGTTCGAATCCCATTAGAAACAATATTTTATTCTTTGTAGAAAAATGTTGACGTGGAAAGTGTTGATGATGTGTTTGGGTGTCGTGTCAATAATGGATGACACGGTATTTTTCTTGCAGGAAAAATAGGCCAGTCAGCAATTTCCGGCATTGAGGACTATTTTTGCAAAAAAAAAATACCACTTACAGGACTAAAATTGTCGCCGGAGAAAAACCAGGACCAAAACCGCAAAACGTGCCTAGTTAGAGGACTAAAATTGCAATTTAGCCCGTAAAAGGATCTCATACTATTGATCCAAAACACAAGGACGAGGACGACGAGGAATTAGATGATAATGCAACTTTTGCATCTACACATACAAGAAGTTGATCATGGTAACAAATAGGCGAAGGGGCATGAATCGTTGCACGGTCAGAAATCTTCAAATCGAAATGAATCGTTTCACTAGTCGGATATTGTTAAAGATCAAGCGCTTATCGTTGTACTAAAACCAATTGGTGGTAGTAAAGGTGCTACTATATTTCTTTATAGATTCAAGAGTGTGGGAATCTGTCCCAACACCATCCCTCAAATGTTGGCAATCTGTCCACACTTCCACAATTTTTTTTCAAGAATGTTCCAACAATGGTTCGATCTCGTGACCTTTGGCTCCGATACCATGTCAAAGCTTGGGGAAAAAATAGGGGTTAAGGGCCAGAAGGACAAAATAAGATACAAAATGGAAAAAAAGGACAAGAAAAAAAGATAGTGGTTGAGAAGGACAAAAACGCAGCATGTTACTACATGTGTTACTACATCTGGTTGTAGCAACATGTAGTAACACATGTAGTAACATGTGTGTTTTTGTCCTTCTCAACCAGTATCTTTTTTTCTTGTCCTTTTTTCCTATTTTAGATTAAAAAGTGTCCTCCACAACCTTTAACCTAAAATATTTATGTGTCTTTCATTCCGTATATGTTCGGTATATATAATTACAAATGCATCCCGGCCCATACAGCTACCGAAGGTCCAAATAAGTACACGATAACTGCGCGATACATAATACACCGTAACACCCCTCTTCAAGTTGGAGCATGCAGGGTACAAATGCCCAACTTGCGAAGTAAGTACAAAAATTTCCGCTTGCCTGATGTATTATTTTTATATGATTGAATTTACGTGATTTTATTACGTTTTGTTGACAAATTCTATGTAAAATATCTAAAATTATGATATAATTAGTATAAATTATTAATCTTTATAGTTTAGTATAGTTAGTAGTAAAAGTTAGTATTTATAATAAAAGTTGTAGTTTTTGTACCGGTTTTAGTAACCGAATATTGTGTCTATTTTACACGGTATTTTGTGTTTATTTCATTGCGAATCCTAAGATGAACCGAAATCCCGAGTATCGACACTTTTTGAAGTCAATTCAAGTTGTTGAAAGGAAGTTATAAAGCGTCCACCGATATAAATGATCAAGAGAATAATTGTTTCAATCTCGAAAAGGACGTATAATACAAATGGCTCATCGAGAATACGTTTTACGAAGAAGTGGTCTTGATGAAAGTTGTAGAGAATTCAACGAGCTTTTCAACGGAAGTTCGATTATGTCATTCGATATCAAGAATTCAAATTCACGATTTTTAGAAGTTAATCGTGTAATTATATATAATTATATATATAATTACACAAAGAAAGTGATGATTAAGGGTAACATGCTTGCACATGCGATAACAAACTGTAATGATTGTCATCATTACACCGGACCGATCCGGCAAGTTTTCGAGACCGGTCCGGGAGGGAAAAATTCTATAAATAGGGGATCGAGGCTCACTTTCATTTTGTACCAAAATTATATATATAAACCCTATTCTATATATATAACTCTTTCCCTCTTTCTTTTATAGTTTGTAAATAGGCCTTATGCCAAAATAATGTAGTAGTAGTAATGGGTAGTAATGCTCGGGAAATTCTCGAAGGTTCGGTGTTCTTGAAGTCGTTGTAATACCAGGAAAAGACGATTTACGAGTCAACAAGCTTGTAATCGGGTAATTTCTATAATAATTATGTTTATGTTTGTTATTTTCTTCTTTTTATAATGTTATTAGGCTAGATCTAACAACTAGCCAAAGTTATGTAATCGTATTATTTTGATCTTTTCGGTAATGGACTGATGTTAAAATAAAATTGACTAAAATTGAGTAAAATGAATCTTTTTCTATTTTGCTACGTAATGATAACATATTCGAATGAAGTAATCAATCATGATGAATACCACATATAACTTTGGCGATGAACTCCCGACCGGAGAAGTCGAGATATGAGTAAAAATAGAAAAACGGAGGGGTAAAAATGGCCGTCTGATTAACGGAATCCTATTTCCTACCGAAGCGATTTGTCCTAGTAAAACAAATCTTATTAAAATTTGTACTCGAGATCTTAATAATGTTAAAATCACGTTTAATTGAAACTACACCGTTTGTATTAAATCGATCCGCTTGACAACCGGAGCCTCTTGAATAACATCGCCATCGACAAATGGAATCACCTCTTTTATCCGGGGTAGATTTGTACTCGGTACTGCTTTTGACTAACTAAGTTTAGCATGGGGCGGTTGTGGACCTTGGGTGATGACTTTTGACATATGACATTTTCATACGCTCGTGGAGGAGGAATTGTTGACATTAGAGTACACCGTTTCATTCACTCAATTGGACCTAATAAAAGGAAGATCGAACACATTCCATTAATCGAAAAGATCATATAAATTGATTACATATACTTTGGTTAGTCTCAGTTATATATTATATTTTGGTATCTATATATTTATATATATATATATATTTTACTATTTATGTACATTTATATATATTTATATATCTATATATATTATATTAGAATAACTTTTAAATTATGCATTTATTTTATGTTAATTAGAGTAGTAGTAATCTGTGTTATAAAATTGCGGTTTAGATCAAGTTAATAAGCGACTCTTTGGTGTTTAACCACACTTAAAAGAATTACCATTTTTTTCCCTGAGGATTCGACACCTGACTCACCACTTTATCACTACAATTTGACCCGGTACACTGCCGGTTAGGATCCGTCTAACCTAGAAAAGGTCTGTCCCTTTCTTGACGCCGTTTCTAAGGTCTGGTTTGGTGACGTCAGCTTTCTGGCGCCGTTGCCGGGGAAAACGTCGCTAATTTTTTTTTTGTGTCTATGGTTACTACTTGTATTAGCTTAAAATTCTCGAGGATAAACCAACACTCTTCTTATCACATTTCTTTTTTTTATTTTTCGTTGGTATCTACTTTCTTTTAGTACCAATTTTCTTCTTCTTTAAAACTCGAGCATTTTTCTATTTTAATTAGTTGATGACCAGAAGCGGTAAAGCCTCACTTACTCCTTATAAGCCTGATATAAACGCTTACGAAAGGCAGTTGCGGATAGAGAGTAAACGTGGTCAAACCAGCTTAGGACTCCTTGGAAAATCTCCAACGGAATCATCTTCTAATAAAAATAAAGAAATGGCTGAAACTAGTGATGAAACAAACGAACAGAGGCTAGATCATGCTTTAGGGCATGGACAAAACCCTGTTAATATTAATAATAATCAGAATAATAATAATAGGAACAATCAAGATCGAACCAGAATAATCGTAACAATCCGCCAAACCCGAGACCTATCTGTGATCAAACTGTAAGGAGAAACCAGACTAATAATCCCATACTTTTACCGAATGAAGGAGCGAATAATTTCGAAATTAAGTCTCATCTTTTGGTTTAATTGACGCAAGAGCCCAATTTCTAGGAGAAGATGATGAAGATCCACATCATCATCTCTATCTGCTTGAAGAATCGTGCAATCTGACCAAAAGTCAAGGTGCTCATAAGGAATTAACGAGGATGACTATGTTTCCTTTTTCTTTAAAAGGAAGAGCCGAGAGATTGGTTTATGTCTCTTCCACACCACTCGTTAACTAGTTGGGAGGATATTCAAACTGAATTTACGAAACAATATTTCACTCGGGACGGAATTTGGAATTAAAGGTCGAGGTTGCTAATTTTAGACAAGGATCTCGAAGAAACACTTGGGAATGCGTGGGAAAGGTTTAAAAATTGTTAAGAGCTTGTCCCGATCATGGTTATTCCTTAGATATGCAAATTCAACTTTTACGTCAGTAAATTAAGAAAAGATTCACGTGCGGATGTAGATCATGCATGTGGTGGTTCGATTAATGATGAGTGAAGCTCAAGCGGTTCACGATGCTATAGAAAAGATTTCCAAAAACAACGAATGTGGGAAACCGGTTCTAGCACTAGAAAAGTAGCTTTTGCGAGAAGGATGTACACGTCAAATACGGAAGTTCTAGCACATTTGGAGAATTTAAGTAGAAAGTTTGATGGATTACAACAAGGTAAGAATCAAAATTCGAAAATAGTACTCAAATCTGAATACTCAAATCATGATAATGTGTCATTAGGGATAGAAGAACCAACAGGATATTCAAAAGAGGAAGTGAGTTTTCTTGAAAGATAGATAGAATTTGAACAATGCATATTCAAACTCATTTAATGCTATTAGAAGAGACCACCCAACTTTTAGATGGTCCGAAAACCCTAGTAAGCCGACAACCGCCGTATCGATTCGATATAAGAATATGAATAATAATCAAGTTTATCAAGGAAATACATCTAATCGAGAATTTACAATCATTACCAAGATCCTATCCTCAACATACCACTCAAAGTATACCAAGAACTCAAAGTTCAACTCAACCTGCAGAAGGGGTTGAAAAATGGGAAAAACTGATGGAAAATATGATGGGTGTAGTATCTACTCAAGCTAAGAATATGGAAACAATGATGACTTCTATAGGTTCGATCAAGAAGGACATGAGTACAATGAAAACATCTATGAGTGGACATGATATCGAGAATGAGAACGATAGAAGCTTCATTAAGGAATATGGAAGATCATTTGAGTAGGGAAGGTGAACGTAACAACATGAGACCTCACGGAGGATTACCAAGTAATCTTGAAAGAAACCCAAGAGAGGTAAATGTTGTAGTTACAAGAAGTAGGAAACTCTATGGTAGTAATGGAGTAGAAAACTTCGGGAATAATGAAGTAGAAAATGATTTAGATAAAAATGAAGAGACTAAAGATGAACTTGACTTTACGGATGAGGAAGAAGAAATCATAGAGAATTTCTTGAAAAGGAATAGAAGTTTGGAACCTGAGAAGGAAGGTGAAAAATGGGTAAAAATCCCTAGAATTTTGAAAGACCCCATGGATAAAGATTTAAGGAATCTATTTAAGGAACATGTTAGAGTAGAAGATAAAGAAAACAAGGATGAGAAACAGGAAGAACTGAAGGAGTATGAAGTAGAGATTGATTCAGGGAACAAATTAAAAGAAAAAATTCAAGAACCTGAAACATGGCGATCAAGTAATACTCCAAAGGATAAAGGAAAAGAGAGAATGACTTCGAAACCAAAGGTTATAGATTTAGAGTCTTTACCTTTTCCACCTAAAGATCAAATTAAAAGATTAAGACGATCAGTATGCTCGTTTCCTTGATACTTTTCGTCATATTCATGTTAATATCCCTGTTATCGAAGCTCTGATAAATATGCCTACCTATGGAAAGTTTTTGAAGGATATACTATCAAATAAGAAAAAATTAGAGGAATATGAGAATATATGCCTAAATGAAGAATGTTCTGCAATTCTGCAGCATAAGTTACCACCTAAACTAAAAGATCCTGGAAGTTTTACGATTCCGTGTGAAATTGGAGGATTTTTGTTTAAGAAGGTCTTATGTGATCTTGGAGCTAGTATAAATCTCATGTCTTATGAGGATTATAGAAAGTTAGGCATAGGAAAGCTTACTAAGATCGAAATGACTCAAAATGGCGAGATGGATCGATTAAGTACCTAAAAGGAATTATTGAGGACGTATTGGTTAAAGTAGACAAGTTCTATTTTCCATGAGACTTTGTAGTTATGGAAATGGAAGAAGGATTTTCAGCGCCGCTTATCTTAGGACGTCCATTTCTAGCTACGGGAGAACTTTAATCGATGTTCGAAAAGGAGAATTAATTTTGAGAGTCAATGAAGATGAAGTTGCTTTCAATATTTTCAAAGCTATGAAACATCAATACACATCACGAGAATCATGTTCTTTTATAGAAGATATTCATTACATCTATGATAATCGATTTACCAACTTTTGAAGATAGATTAGAAGAATGTTTAACTTTATCTATCTATAAAAAGAAGATGAGGAAGACATTGAAATGAAAGAGATAATCCTTTCTCTAGATAAAGGAAGTTTTACTTTTAAACCACCATGGCATAAGTATTTAGAATTAGAACTAGAAGGACCGAGTTCTTAAATCATCAATAGAAGATCCGCCTAAGAATCTGGAATTGAAACCGTTACCTTTAAATCAAATATGCTTTTCTTGAAAATGATAACCTTTTACCGCTTATTATTTCATCAACTTTAACGGAGCAACAAGAAGATCAATTACTAGGAATGTTGAAAAAGCATAAGAAAGCTTTTGGATGGGCGATTGCCGATATTCAAGGTATTAGTCCGGAGATATGTGTTCATAAGATAATTCTAAAGAAGATGCTAAACCTTGTATTCAACCGCAACGCCGCCTCAACCCGAATTTACGATTAATCGTTAAGAAAGAGGTTATTAAGCTATTAGAAATGGGAATAATCTTTCCTATATCGGATAGTGAATGGGTAAGTCCAACTCAAGTTGTACCAAAGAAAGGAGGTTTCACGCAGTGAAAGAGAATGATAAGAATGAATGGATTCCAACAAGGAAATTACAGGATATCGAATGTGCATTGATTTTAGAAAACTAAATGATCATACTAAGAAAGATCATCATCCACTTCCATTCATAGTGCAAATGTTAGAGCGTTTAAGTGGACATAAGTATTATCTGCTTCTTAGATGGTTATTCAGTTATTTGAGATATTCATTGCAAAGAGGAGATAGGAAAAGACAACTTTCACATGTCCTTATGGAACTTTTGCGTATAAAAGAATGCCGTTTGGTTTATGTAATGCTCTGCTTCGTTTCAAAGATGTATGATGTCTATATTTTCCGATATGGTTGAGAAATTCTTAGAAATTTTTATGGACGACTTTAGTGTTTACGGAGACTCTTTTAATGGCTGTTTGTTACATTTAGAGCGAGTGTTACAACGCCGTGAGATACCAATTTAGTGCTTAAGCGGGAAAAATGTCATTTAATGGTATCGGAAGGAATTGTACTAGGTCATAGAATCTCTGAAGTAGGAATTGAAGTTGATAAAGCTAAAGTCGAGTAATCGAAAAATTGCCTCCACCAGTTAATCTAAGAACGTTAAGAGGATTTCTTGGACATGCAGGATTTTATAGGAGATTTATTGCAGATTTTTCAAAGATAGCAAAGCCTCTAAGTCATTTGCTTGAAAAAGAAGTATCTTTTAATTTTGATAGTAAATGTATGGAAGCATTTAAGACCCTGAAAGCGAAGTTGATTCTTGCACCGATGATTGGTGGCACCAGACTGGGATTTACCTTTTGAGATTATGTGTGATGCAAGCGATTTAGCTGTAGGAGCTGTTTTAGGTCAAAGGTATAATAGAATTCTCAAAGCTATTTACTATGCATCTCATACGTTAAATGCAGCTCAACTAAACTATGCAACTACGAGAAAAGAAGCTTGGTATTGTAATTTTTGCCTTAGATAAGTTTAGATCGTATATTGTTGGCTCTAAGGTAATAGTTTATACAGACCATTCAGCATTGAAATATTTACTGAGTAAGAAAGATGCGAAACCACGTCTTCTTAGATGGATTCTCCTACTTCAAGAATTTGATATTGAGATTAAAGATAAAAAAGGAAGTGAGAATGTAATGCGAGATCATCTAAGTAGAATGGAAATCGAGGAAGAAATAGGAAATGAAATTAAAGATTCGTTTCTGATGAACAATCTGCTTTAGAATCGATACTCCTTCAACCATGCAGTTATTAAAGAAAAGAATTCCTTCTAAGGAAAATTCACCTTGGTTTGGAGATATCATTAACTACTTAACTTTGTGATTACATTCCGTCTCATTGGACTTGGCAACAGAAAAAGAAGTTCTTTTATGACTTAAAATTTTATTACTGGGAGGAACCAGATCTTTTCCGTAAATGTTCGGATGGAATAATCAGAAAATGTGTGCCTGATAATGAAATTTTAAGTGTTTTATCGTTTTGTCATGATCGTGAGGCGGGGAGGTCATCATGGAGGTTGGAAAAGCGCTTTTAAAGTCTTGCAATGTGGTTTTTATTGGCCTACACTTTATAAAGATGCGTATACATATGTTAAATCTTGTGAATCATGTCAAAAATGGGGAAATATTTCGAAAAAACATGAAATGCCTATGCAACCTATTTTAGAATGTGAATTATTTGATGTTTGGGGTATAGATTTCATGGGACCTTTCCTATATCGTTTGGAAAAAGATTTATTCTTGTAATGGTAGATTATGTTTGAAATGGGTAGAAATTGAAGCTCTTCCCACTAATGATACCAAGGTTGTCATACGATTTCTTAAAAGAACATATTCACTAGATATGGCATTCCAAGGCGATCATTAGTGATAGAGGTTCGCACTTTTGCAATCGACCATTTACTAAGTTAATTGAAAAATATGGTAACGCGCATAAGTTAGGAACGCCTTATCATCCGCAAACCGGTGGTCGGAGGTAGAGGTGTCGAATAGAGATTAAAAGAATCATAGAAAAACAAAGTGGATTCAAACCGTAAAAGCGGGCGCTTAGACTAGATGATGCGTTATGGGCATACTGAATGACTTTTAAAACCCCAATTGGTCATTCTCCTACAAATTAGTCTTTGGTAAATCTTGTCATCTCCCAAGTAGAGTTAGAACACCGAGCATTACGGGCTATTAGATTTTTAAATTTCGATCCTAAGGTCATCGGTGATCATAGATTACTTGATTAATGCAATTAGAAGAATTTCGCCTTGATTCATATGAAAATGCTCGAATCACAAAGGCATACGAAATCCTTCCATGATAAGAGAATATATAGTCGTGAGTTCCATATAGGTGATCGAGTGTTATTGTACAATTCACGTTTAAAGTTGTTTCGGAAAGCTTAAATCAAGATGGACAGGACCATTTAAAGTAACACGAGTTTATAAATCCGGAGTCATTGAACTAAGCGATGGGAATACAACTTTTATAGCCAATGGTCACAGGGTGAAGCTATTTTTGGAAGGTGAAGAAGTCTCTCTCATAAATGAAGTGATGTTGCTGATCGACCCTCCGAAAGACTAAAAAGCAGTGCTCTTAAAAGCTGAAAGTATCAAATTACCAGGTTTTATCTTTACTTTTATATGTCTAAACTAGTTTCGTCTTTTACCGATAGACGTAAAAGAAGCTGGATGTCTTTTTAGATAGATTAGGAGTTTTTGTTTTACTTTTAAAATTAGGTCTTGATAGAGATGTCGCTTTACTATAGAAGCCTTAGTTTTGAAAAGAACAAGCAATTGTTGAGAGAGAAAAAATTGAAAGAAGTTTGTAATGAGTGCGTCGAGAAGCTCGATAAAGAGAAGGGCTAAGTTTTTAAGGAAGTGTAGAATCATGGAAAAATTGAACACAATGGGCAATGTGGGAAAAATATAACTCAATCTCGTAGTGAGTGTTTGAATGTAATTAAGAAGGAAACGATTAGGTGGTTAACCGAAAATCCCGATGGACTTCCAAGACTTAATTCAAACGCTACATTTCTAGGATATAGTTTGCTTGAATTCGGTATGTTAGAAATCTGAGTTTATAGAAATTGAAGAATTAGAAACCCCGTAAGTTCAAGTCTTTTCTTTTAGTTTTATAAAATTTTTGCATGACTTTGAAAATTTTATAAAATTGGATCTTTATAAAATTAAGGAGTTTTATAAAAGTTTTATAAAAAGTTCTTTAAGTTTTTAGATATTTTATAAGAATTAATAGAAATTTATTGAATTTTTATAAAATTTTAAATAAGTTTTATAAAGATTTTATAAGTTTTAAGAAATTGTTATAAAATGTATAAATTTTATTTTCTATTTTTATTAAGTTTTTATTAAAGTTTTATAAGTTTTTATATCAAAAAAAAAAAAAAAAAAAAAATATATATATATATATATATATATATATATATATATATATATATATATATAAAAATTACGAAAATTCACAAAAATTCACACGGACCGATCCGGCCCTTATCCAGAGACAGTCCGGGTTCGAAAGTTAACCTAAAAGGACGGGATCTTTTCTTCTTCTTCATTTCTCCTCTCTTTTTCAACAAAGCATGACAAAGATCACCCTTCAACTCGAAAAATTTTATTTTTCTTCTCAAAAATACAAATTACACTACACCATTACATACATTCTTCCTCTTTTACTCTCCTCTCTTCAACACAAGTGAAAAATTTGAAAAGATCGAACACAAGCTCCATTTCATCCCGGAGGCTTATACGACTTTTCCGGCCACTTTTCACTGCTTTTGTTCACTATAAGGTATAATTTGTTTACTCTAGTTATCAATTTCATAATTTTTATAATTTTTAGATTTATTTTCAACTGTTTTGAATTTTTGTGTGTTGTGACATTTTATTTTGTGTTGTTTTTCTCGTTGTTTTTATTGTTGTTTTGTCAATTCAATATCGTAGAATGGCCTCATCCAATCGAAAAATCTCTAAGCGAAAGCCTAATATTCCAATAGAAGTACCGGTCGTAGAATTAAAAGATTTAACACCGGAAGAAGAATCTGTTAGTTTTGTTTTACTGACTTCACCTCAAGCTAAGAATGCTTATAAAAATATCTATAGTAAATGTGGAGTTGTGTTGGAAAGAGGCTTAGATTTTGATGACTTAGGAGAGGAGGTTAGGCGTATTTTTATGCGAGACGCCAATGGTTGGATTTTGCATTTCGAGAGGACATGAGAGATCAATACTACCTTAGTGGCGAGTTTTATGCGCTTTGTCTACCTTGACACCCACTGAGGTAGTATGATGAGTCTATTCCCCTTAGGTCTAGACATGTTTCTTTTAGTCCGAACTGATTAATCTTTGTTTTAGGGGTAGAAGTTTTTCCGGATGAAGAAGATTATAGAGTCGTTTATAGATTAGATGATCCTGCTATGTATGAGCGATTGCCTCTGAGCTCGAGAGGAGTTTGATGCTACAGCAGAATGGGTGGATATGATTTAATTATGGGAAGTGTTTTAGAGATCCGAGGGCAATCAAAAGATTTTTGAGCCATACTCTCTATCCCACTACCAAACACACCGCCTTTGGTAAAGAAGATTTATGCATTACTTGGGCGATGATTCATGATGTTAAGGTGGATGTGGGAAGATCATGTATAGAAGGGTTTTCGAGTTTATTGTTATCGCCAAGGCGAGGAGTCACATGTACTTTCCTGGCTTTATTTGATTTATGTCGTAGATCGGGAGTTCCTTTCTGTCTAACGACAAGTTGATGATGGCGAGATGAGTCCCTGATAGGCCCTAGTCCGAGGAGGTCTCCGGAGGGTTCGATAGACTCGATAGTTAGGCGTAGTGCACCTCCACCGATTCCACCCGCCAACATTTTCATCTTTTTTCTGAGCAACAATGCAGACTTCTCTCCCAAACACCATTACATATGATATGTTTCAATCCTTAGTATCGAGATGTAGCCCGAGGACGAAGCTAATATGGCTTTGTTTGGCCGAAAGCGAGTAGGCGGTGGAGTGATGATTTACGTAGAGGATCTTTGAGACATGAGCGGATGCATCTTGATCCTTCTTTCGATAGAACCGCCTATCCGCCCATCAATCTAACCCATATACGTTACGAAATGGATAGCACCTATTCCACCATCTCGAGCTTTCATCATATGCCAAATCCTTTTGAAAGCCGCCTAGTGGTCGTGTGTCTTTTATACTGAGTTCTCGTGGTGTCTTTGTACATCTAGCTGGGGAGGATTTTCGGATTTTGCAAGGATGACGATGAGTATGAGTTCGTTGGGTCTCGACAGTTCAGTTCGGACCACGACTACGTTTTCACAGCAAGAAACGTCATCGGTTCCAAGTATGAATGATCCAGTTTACACTGCTGACGATGATGATGTTGACATTGTTTGATTTTAAACAACTTTTATTATTTCTAAACATTTTATGACTGTTTATTTTATTTTCTGCATTTTAACTTTAGTTGATAAGTTTGCTAGTTTAATAAGTTTTCGATTTCATTAATCATATTCTGTCGTAGTAGTCGTAAATTTATTTTTAATAGTATTTAAATATTTCATAAAAAAATCAAAAATCTAAAAATATATTTATCATTCGCATGTCGTATTCGTGTGTCGTTTTATCCGTATCGGTGAGATAATATTTAAACTACCTTTATAGCTTCTCAAATAGCTTGAAGGCTATTAAGTTGAACAAAGAAAACTTGAATTTTACAACCTTCACACGGTAAAAATATCTTAAAGCCGGACCGGTCCGGTCAGTTTCAGGACCGATCCAGGAGTAAAACCGCTTAGTCATCTTTGAAAGTGTTAGTATGCATGCACGTGTACTCTAATTTTTATCCATTTAAGGACGAGAGGTTGAAAGTAAAATTTGCCGCTTCACTCACTCATCATCAATCCTCTTCTTTTATCGCATCTGCTTTAAAACTAAAATGTCAAACCGATCATCACCATCACCAATTCATACGATCCGGAGGCGCTTGATGTTTTTGTCCCGAGTCTAGCGCTTCAAATGTTAATTTGTTGGTGAATGCGAGGTTTGCAAATTCTCCTATATTGATGGAAAGGGTATCAATTTTGAAAAATTGATCGATTCGGAAGGATTTAATTCGAATCAAGGATGGAAAAAATTTGTTAAGCATCCTCGAGGAAGAATTAACGTTTCTATTGTTAGGGAATTTTATTCACTCTTTCTATCATTTACTACGGTAGATCCGTCACGACTTTATATCTGTCGTTGGTACACTTATTCACTGTCACCTCATATTATCAATCATATCTACGAGATACCGATTTTCAATCAAATCCATAATCTTCATTATGAATATCAATGGGCATTAGAAAACTTTGTCATGTTGTTAACTATGTCACGGAAGCTTTTCCGTATTTGTTTCGAGTTCGATCAAAATTATGATTCTACCACTTCCGCTCTGCTGCTCATCCGAGAGCATGGAAACACTTCATTAACTCACGAGTCTATCCGACTAGTGACTTTGCGTGGGTTAGTGATAGTGAGATACTTTTGTTATTTGCGTTGATAAGCGGAGCTCATGTGGGTCTGGGGATTTTGATTTTTAGGGCGGCGATAAACTTTGCGTGGAGCGGTATAATAATGGAAGGCCGATGCCTTTTGCTTGGTTAATTTCAAGGTTATGTATTCATTTGAATGAAGTCCACTGAAATTGCTTCCGATGAGATATATCCGTCTCGTGATTGTCGTGAGAGATTGCTACCGGTAGAGAATCCGGGTTGTTCGTCAACTATTTGAGATAGTTGTTAGTGGTTTTATTTAATTTAGTTTAAGTTTGGTTTGCTTTAATAAGTTAGAGTTGATTAAGGTTAGTAAGTTAATAGTAAGTTTGTTTTATTAGTCTGTAATAGTTTCTTTTTGTTTAATATATATGTTGTTTGATTTTAATATACGCGTGTTATCGATGTTTATAACGATCATCTATAATTTTAATTTAATTTTCGAACCTACTTTTCATACTCATTGAACATCGGGACGATGTCACTTCGTAAGTGGGGA
The DNA here is from genome assembly GCA_026214975.1 of Gentiana macrophylla. Lineage (NCBI taxonomy): Eukaryota > Viridiplantae > Streptophyta > Magnoliopsida > Gentianales > Gentianaceae > Gentiana > Gentiana macrophylla. The sequence goes on along the minus strand of CM047816.1, from coordinate 4,891,360 downwards.
GTAGAGTTAGGTTTGAAAATTCATTAAAATTTTCGAAAAAAAAAAAAATAATAAAAAATAATTATAAAATATAACCTTTTTCATATAAATTAGTACTTTAATTACTTATTTCTTAGTTTTAATTTTTCTTGAATAATTTAAGATGGTTAATATATGAATAAAAATGATATAATTTGAGAGGATTAATTTTTGATTTAGTAAAATATATTAGATATATAATGAATATGTTTTATATCTTTTATAGGATTTTATTAAGATTTTAAGTATGTATAACTAAATAATTTTTATCAAATATTTCTTTTATGGAATTATTCAAGTAATTTTTATATTTATAAATAAATTTTTAGATAATTTTCTTTTCAAGATTAATTATGAATTTGGAATCAAAATTAGGAATGATGATTTTTGGCACCACAAAATATAACTATAAATAAAAAAATTTACTCTGAATAAAATTTCCAATTTTGACCCCACCTCGACTTTTAAAAGAGTGATTAAGACCTCACTCGAATTTAGCCATTTTGATTAACTAGAAATTTCCGACCCTTAGCTTGTTTTGGTCTACATTTCTTTGACATCCTTCGAGTTTATGCATTCTTATGAGAGGAGATGATGACGAGAAAAAGTTAAGAGTTGAGAAAAATGGTATATGATTGGAATGAGTTCGAGATATGTTAGTGTCCTATGAACAATTTATATTAGGAACAAAGCACCATTTTTACACGAAATTAATCAAATATCGTGTATCTTCCTATCTTTGATCGACAATATAAAAATAAAATATATCGGTAGTAGCTACCAATGATTTGAGTGCAAGGGTGTTATCTAAACGCGTCTATATCACTATGAGGTATAAAGCTCCCGATAAAAATTCGAATCAAAAGATCTCAAGAATGATTACGTGTTTAAGGAAACCGGACTCGTAATTTTAGATCGAAAGAGTAGTACTCCGATCAATCTTGATGAAGCAATGCTTGTAAAATTTGATTATTTACACACACTCACGCTTTAGTTCTTAATGTTAAAAAAAAAAAAAAAAAAAAAAAAAAAAGAGAGAGAAAATCAAAAATAGTTGGAATAAAAGGATGTTACTAATCGAATCGTTTTGATCAAGAATGTGAAGACGCGTGAAGTCATTTACGACTTGCATCTTTCTCTTTTGATTTCCTTTTCTATCTTTTCGATTAACCAATGTCCTATCCTAATATATTAAGCCAATATGTCTTCTATCCTACTTTAGTTAATGATTCCGAAATTGTAATAATCGAGATAGAAAGTATTTCTAATATTTTATTTATATTTACGAATTATTGCATGCATGTTTCCATCTAATTCATATTTGATACTTAATTCATTTAAGTTATATAATCTCCTTTTCTTAAATTTCTATAAAATTTATAAATTATATGTTTGTAATATTGATTTATATATATTACTTTTGAAATTTTAATCGATCAATTATATTATCTCATTATTTATATATTACGCTTATTTTTGCTCGAGGACGATCAAAAGCTAAGTGGGAGTAATTTGATGTATTATTTTTATATGATTGAATTTACGTGATTTTATTACGTTTTGTTGACAAATTCTATGTAAAATATCTAAAATTATGATATAATTAGTATAAATTATTAATCTTTATAGTTTAGTATAGTTAGTAGTAAAAGTTAGTATTTATAATAAAAGTTGTAGTTTTTGTACGGTTTTAGTAACCGAATATTGTGTCTATTTTACACGGGTATTTTGTGTTTATTTCATTGCGTAATCCTAAGATGAACGAAATCCCGAGTATCGACACTTTTTGAAGTCAATTCAAGTTGTTGAAAGGAAGTTATAAAGCGTCACCGATATAAATGATCAAGAGAATAATTGTTTGAATCTCGAAAAGGACGTATAATACAAATGGCTCATCGAGAATACGTTTTACGAAGAAGTGGTCTTGATGAAAGTTGTAGAGAATTCAACGAGCTTTTCAACGGAAGTTCGATTATGTCATTCGATATCAAGAATTCAAGTTACGATTTTTAGAAGTTAATCGTGTAATTATATATAATTATATATATAATTACACAAAGACAAGTGATGATTAAGGGTAACATGCTTGCACATGCGATAACAAACTGTAATGATTGTCATCATTACACCGGACCGATCCGGCAAGTTTTGAGACCGGTCCGGGAAGGGAAAATTCTATAAATAGGGGATCGAGAGGCTCACTTTCATTTTGTACCAAAATTATATATATAAACCCTATTCTATATATATAACTCTTTCCTCTTTCTTTTATAGTTTGTAAATAGGCCTTATGCCAAAATAATGTAGTAGTAATGCGGTAGTAATGCTCGGGAAATTCTCGAAGGTTGGTGTTCTTGAAGTCGTTGTAATACACAGGAAAAGACGATTTACGAGTCAACGAGTTGTAATCGGGTAATTTCTATAATAATTATGTTTATGTTTGTTATTTTCTTCTTTTTATAATGTTATTAGGCTAGATCTAACAACTAGCCAAAGTTATGTAATCGTATTATTTTGATCTTTTCGGTAATGGAATGATGTTAAAATAAAATTGACTAAAATTGAGTAAAATGAATCTTTTTCTATTTTGCTACGTAATGATAACATATTCGAATGAAGTAATCAATCATGATGAATACCACATATAACTGGCGATGAACCCGACCGGAGAAGTCGAGGATATGAGTAAAAATAGAAAAACCGAGGGTAAAAATGGCCGTCGATTAACGGAATCCTATTTCCTACCGAGGCGATTTGTCCTAGTAAAACAAATCTTATTAAAATTTGTACTCGAGATCTTAATAATGTTAAAATCACGTTTAATTGAAACTACACCGTTTGTATTAAATCGATCCGCTTGACAACCGGAGCCTCTTGAATAACATCGGCCATCCGACAAATGGAATCACCTCTTTTATCCGGGGTAGATTTGTACTCAAATTACTGTTTTGACTAACTAAGTTTAGCATGGGGCGGTTGTGGACCTTGGGTGATGACTTTTGACATATGACATTTTCATACGCTTCGTGTGAGGAGGAATTGTTGACATTAGGAGTACACCGTTTCATTCACTCAATTGGACCTAATAAAAGGAAGATCGAACACATTCCATTAATCTAAAAGATCATATAAATTGATTACATATACTTTGGTTAGTCAGTTTATATATTATATTTTGGTATCTATATATTTATATATATATATATATTTTACTATTTATGTACATTTATATATATTTATATATCTATATATATTATATTAGAATAACTTTTAAATTATGCATTTATTTTATGTTAATTAGAGTAGTAGTAATCATGTTATAAAATTGCGGTTTAGATCAAGTTAATAGCGACTCTTTGGTGTTTAACCACACTTAAAAGAATTACCATTTTTTTCCCGAGGATTCGACACTGACTCACCACTTTATCACTACAATTTGACCCGGTACAATCTGCCGGTTAGGATCCGTCTAACCTAGAAAAGGTCTGTCCCTTTCTTGACGCCGTTTCTAAGGTCTGGTTTGGTGACGTCATTGCCTAATGCCTTGGTAAAAATATCCGCAAGCTGTTCATCCGTCGGCACATGACTAGGAGTAATAATACCGGCCTGAATCGCATCCCGGACATCGTGGCAGTCAACTTCAATGTGTTTTGTGCGCTCGTGAAACACAGGGTTCTGCGCAATGTGTAGTGCAGATTTTCTGTCACAAAATAGATCCATCTCACGGGGATGTTCAACCCCTAAACCTGTGAGCAAGGCTTTTAGCCATTTCAACTTAGAGGGATGCACGGCCATCGAGCGATATTAAGCCTCGGCATTTAGCAGAAGCGGTATGTTGTTTCTTGGTCTTCCAAGATACGGGGGACGATCTAAGGAACACTATCCAGCCAGTGAGAGAACGTCTCGTCAATGGGCAGCTGGCCCAATCTGAATCACACCAACCGGATAGAGAAAGATCACAATCGCCGCTCAACAAAATTCCTTGACCCGGACAGCTTTTCAAGTAACGCACGGCCCGGGTGGCTGCGTCTCAATGCTCCTGGCGAAGAGCCTGCATAAATTGAGCCAGAATATGGACATTGTAGGCTAAGTCAGGCCGAGTAACAGACCAGTAAATGAGAGGACCAACAAGTCGCCTATAGCTCTCCGGATCTGCATAAATAGGACCCGTAGCGAGAGTAAGACTATGATTCTACTCAATAGGGAACTCTACGGGTTTAGCATCTAAGAGACCGACTTCTGCAAGGATATAAAATGTATATTTCCGCTGACACAGAAAAATGCCCTCCGGACTGCGGGCTACTTCAATGCCAAGAAAATATTTCAGAGATCCTAAAACCTTCATATGAAAGCATTCACCAAGATACTGTTTAAAGGAAGCAAGAGCTACAATGTCAATACCCGATATGATTAAGTCATCGACATAAACGAGCACATTAAGTTGTACGTGACCCTGTGTGAGAGTGAACATGGAATAGTCCGAGTAAGACCGCAGAAAACCATATTTCTTCAAAGACGCCGCTAGCTTGGAGAACCAACATCGTGGTGCTTGTTTTAAGCCAAACAAAGACTTCTTCAAACGACATACCATGCCAGGTTGATTGACCGTATGTAAACTTCCTCGTTTAGATCCCCGTGCAAAAAAGAATTGTGCAAGTCCATCTGATGCAATTCCCAATTTTTCACCGCTGCCACAGCCAAAAAAACACGAACTGTGACCATTTTAGCCACCGGAACAAAAGTTTCGTTGTAGTCAATGCCCTCAATTTGGTGATTCCCAAAAACAACAAGACGAGCCTTTAAGCGTCCGACTTGGCCATCCTCCCAATATTTGATTTTATACACCCATTTGGAGCCGAGTGCTTTCTTTCCAGGGGTAACTTCGCCATTTCCCAAGTCCCGTTATTTTCAAGTGCAACAATCTCTTTCTGCATCGCATCTCTCCAGCGAGCATCTTGCATGGCCTCATTAAAAGTACGCGGCTCAACACCTGCGGTTATAGCTGCAAGAAATATTTTTGTGTCTTTCATTCCGTATATGTTCGGTATTTATAATTACAAATACATCACGGCCCATATAGCTATCGAAGGCCCAAAATAAATACACGATACAAATACACCGTAACAGATCTGAATACTCATTCTTCATATCTTGAATAGAAGAAGAAGCCTCCACCGAACTAAAAACCGATATACGACTTCCGGGTTCAATACATGTCGGATCACCTGCGGAATAACAGTCGGAGTAACAAACGCCTTTGTCAATAACTTGGATTGATTGTAAGGGAAAATCGAAACCTCAAATCCGCCCTCACGGCTGATGCATATATATATGAGTCATTGTAGGTGTTTATGAGGCAAAATCAGAAAAATAGTCATCTAAGTTAGCCTACTATGGATTTTAGTCCTACTTATGCTCCGGTGAGGAAAATGGTCCTCTAAGTTGTATCTTCTTTTGAAAAATGGTCCCGTCCGCCGTATATTGATGACTGGGAACCACACGTGGGATCCTACGTGGCTTGTGGGTCCCATTTCTCCCCCATTTACTAAAAATTGAAAGTTGATGCAAGAAGGATTCGAACCGGCAACCTAGTGGTAAAATATCGAACACTTTGTCATCCAAGCTACAACTTCAATATTTATACTATGACAAGATTTATTACTTATGCATAAGTAATATGGTTTCCTTTGGCTTAATATGATATTTCAAGTTATTTACGCAATTCCCTATACAAATGTTTTTACGTTTATAATTTCAAGATTTAGAATGTCAAATGTGCTGATTTAAGCCTTGATTTCCCTTGTTAATTTGATGTAGTTCTTTTTTAAAATATAAAAAATAATACTATCTACGTCCCTAAATGTAATTGGATTTAGAATTTTCATATACATTAATAAAGTGATTTTTTTTTTGATACACAGTAATTAAATATATTAGACTATAATTTTATTTAAATTAGGTGCATACAATGTTGGAAGGAATGTTATGTGCATAAGTAATAAATTTTGTCATAGTATAAAAATTGAAGTTGTAGCTTGGATGGCAAAGTGCTTGATATTTTACCATTGGGTCGCCGGTTCAAATCCTTCTTGCATCAACATTTAATTTTTAGTAAATTGAGGAGAGATGGGACCCACAAGCCACGTAGGATCTTTTTAGTAAATGGATGAGAGATGGGACCCACAAGCCACATAGGATCCCACGTGGCAGCCTAATGATGGGACCCACAAGCCACGTAGGATCCCACGTGGCAGCCTAATGACAGCCACGTCAGAAATTTTAAAATATTCCGGCGCCCAGTCAGCAATATCCGGCGGATATGACCTTTTTTAAAAAAAAAAATCCTTCTTGCATCAACTTTTAATTTTTAGTAAATGGAGGAGAGATGGGACCCACAAGCCACGTAGGATTCCACATGGCGGCTAATGACAAATTACGTCGAAATTTTAAAAGATTCCTACTTCACGTCGGCGATATCCGTGGGATAGGACCATTTTTTTAAAAAAAAATGCAACTTAAAAGACCATTTTCCTACCTAAGCAAGTGACTAAAATCTATAGTATCTTGGAGTTAGAGATGACCATTTTTTCTAATTTTGCCGGGTTTATGACGTCGAATTTCAGATCCCAAATCACAGATTCCCTAATTATTGGACAAACAATTATGCAATTTAAATGTATCTCAGGCTTAATCTCATTATTTTCTTCATCAATTATTAACCGGTTAAAAAGAACAATGACAAGGACAATTGGACCACGATTTTCTATTTGCTTATTATTATATAAAAAAAAAATCTGTTAGGGTTTAATTGAAACACTGTTGGTCGCCAAGTACATATAGAACTAATAGAAGACACATATATTAGAATATGAAGTCGGTTAATCTTCAAATTAATACCGATATCTTTTTGCTTTAGGTAGAAAACATCACATCAAAAAAAACATTCATCAAAATCCATCATAATTACACTTTTAATCCTTCATTTTTTATTTTATTCATAATTATCATTTATATTTTATTGTTACGATAAACACACTTATGTATTTATTTCTTTTACGACAAACTTCAATATCTTTTTTTTGTTATAACCAACACTCTTATGTATTGTTTTTGTTACGATAATGGTGCATGTTTATCGTAAAATGAAAAATAAGTGTCTTTATTTTAACAATAAAAGATAGATAATAATTTTGAAAAAATAATAATAAAATAATTTGGATTAAAAGGGTAATTATCCTTCAAAAAATCATAAAGCCGTTATATTTATCTCATACATGCTTCTTAATTTTTTTTATCATTATCATCAATATTAGGAATCATTAGTTTAATTACCTTCTAACACGCGACAATGGCAATTGACTATGGTTACTAATACGGCCCTAATTGTGTTAGGCATTTAAAAGGCATATTCAGTACATTCAGCCACAGAAACATATCAACAAAATGTAGGAAAGATAAGAGGTCTCGAGTTCAATCCCTTGTGGATGCATAAAATCTTATTGAGGAGGTCCTCACCTTTATTACCCGACAATCGAGGCGCCTGAGGGGGGCAGTGAGCCATGGCCTCTACCCCCTCCCCTGCAAAAAAAAATCGATGAATTTAAGAATCACGTCAATTTTACATTGGCCTTCAATAACTTACCAACCAACAAGTTATTGCCCTAGTGGTGAGTAATAGGGTATAACTTGGCGGTGTGATGAGGTTCGAGCACCGTTATTGTTTTTTTAGAAGGGCCTAATTTTTTTTGGCCCCGAGCCTAAATTTGGACAGCGACTCCTTTGCCGACAATACATCGAAAGAAATGTCTCAGACAACTGTATGAGGATACATGCGAAAGCAAAATGCAGGCAAGGTGGTTCCTTTATTTGCAGAGATTCTCCTTTGTTATTCAGCACAGACCAATGGACACCAACAGGGTGGCCGATGCATTAAGCAAAAATTAAGGAATGTCTCCTTAATGTCCGACAAGCAAAGTTAGGCAAAATTAGCAAAATGGTTTTCTAAGTTAGCCTGCTATGGATTTTAGTCCTGCTCTGGTGAGGAAAATGGCCATCTAAGTTGTATTTTTTGTTTTGAAAAATGGTGGGATCCTACGTGGCTTGTGGGTCCCATTTCTCCTCCATTTACTGAAAATAAAAATTTGCTGCAGGGGGGATTCGAACTGGCGACCTAATAAAAAAATGGTGGGATCCTACGTGGCTTGTGGGTCCCATTTCTCCTCCATTTACTGAAAATAAAAATTTGCTGCAGGGGGGATTCGAACTGGCGACCTAATAAAAAAAATACCAAGCTTTGCCATCCAAGCTATAACTTTAATATGTATATTATGACACAAGTTATTACTTATGCACAACAACATTCCTTTCAACATTGTATGTGCCTAATTTAAATAAACTAATTTACAAAATTCACTTAATTGTAGATGGTATATATATATATATATATATATATATATATATATATATATATATATATATATATATATATATATATATGTATGTTTAGGCATGCCTATGTACAATGACTATTTGTGTTATGAAATCAACTAGTTTAACGCAAATGAATTTAAATTTTTGATTTTCGATCCAAGATCGACTTCGTTTAACACAATAAAAGATAAGTAGTTTGACGGTGTATACCTTGGTTGATCTAAAAGATCGACGCTTTAACCGTCCGGTAGGAGTAGATGTCTTGCGAGTCGTCCACGTGTCCGGCCTCTACCAAGAATCCACACGAGCACCTCGCCAGAATCCCGCCAAGGATTGCTACTAGAAAACCTCGGTTGCTAGGTCGACATTTTCTCTCTCTCAAAATCTCTCTACTAGAATCTCTATATTTTTCTCATAAACAGTTAGCTTTTGGAATTGTGATATATAAAAGAGCTAGCCAAGCCTCCCTTTTATAGGGTGACATGCGCCCCAGATGAATCCCAATCTGATTGGGAGAAGGTTCCCAGTGGATTGGGGAGAAAGAAAACAATATTATAATAAAATAAGGAAAATACCTTTGATTGATTTATCTCAATTAATTTAATATTTTATATAAATATTTCCAAGATATTGTCAATATCTTATATTGACTATATTTATCTTATTACCATATATCTATTTTCCAAAATCAATTAATATCTAATATTAATATATGGTAATCTCATTAATTAAATTGCACAATCCAAGTATATCCAATACACTTTGAATATGACGCCCCATTCCCCACTAATTTGGGAATTGAGATTTTCTTTAATTAATATAATACTATGATTAATTAATTCACAAAATACATGTATATCATATATATATATATATATATATATATATATATATATATATATATATATATATATATATATATATATCGAAATTATGTGTATCATAATACACATATTTAATTAATCAACATAATTAATATCTTGTATTATATTTATTCATAATAAATAAATACCACAATATTAATTTACTACTATAACCTTTATAGCATGAGATAAATTCTTTCCTTATTTGGTTATCCACTATAACCTCATTTTAAACGACTTGATGTTCATATATGTGTGACCCGATAGGCTTCCGAATATATTGGCTGTTGACATAAGGCGCAGTTATGAAAATGCCCTTCACATCTAACGATCATGGATAGCGTCTAGCAACACGTCCATGACCCCCAATCATCGGAAGAGTCAATACGCAATGATTACTACATTTCATGTGAAACGGTTAGCGTGTAAATATAATCATATCGCTGTAATAATATCCATACGGTCGTATCTAAAGTGTCAATACATCAACGACCGTATCTTACAATCTGGACATCCTATTCTCTCGAAGTAACAGATTACTTCCGCTTTGCGAACACTTTCGAGAATAAGACACTCCTCATAAGAAGGCCCTTTCGGATATTCACCCCTTCTAATAGGGTACGCAATTCCCAGACGACCAAACATGTATAATCCGCATGCTTCCGTATCACATCCAATCACTACCGCATGATCGCTCATGCTAGGGGAAACCTCAATAGTGTCAAAGCATGACAATCCACACCGTGATGCCATGTAAATTCCGGTCCTAAGGATAATTACACAACCGTCACATAGTGTGACACTTAACAGTGTAAGTGGGTTAGACTAACGTGCGCATTTTCTAATACACGTCCACGTCATACCCAAGTGTCTCTACACTTCTATGATTTAGATCTATCCCCGCCTCAAGGCGTAAGACATCTAATACGTCTTTAATCTGTTTGTACTATCAATGTCTTGTTTAATAGTACATAAGCCTAGAGACATTTAAGTATCAAACTAATTAAAGTGATTAGAGATCTCATCAACCATAATCGCTATCATGGTTTCTCTATCACAGTTTAACACTAAGGACGTTATCATATAACAATTCATAATTGGTTCAAAAATCAAATATATAATAACATAAAGTCATTTATCATATTTATAAACATAAAGAAATAGTAAAATGATCCGACCCGGTCGGATCCAGTCCAACCCGATTGAGTTTAGGACACTATTTCAACAATTTGACCATTGATTAATGTTATGGAAAAAAGGGGGGTGCAAAATGACCCATAATAAACACTAAAGGAAGTTGATGCATAAATGACAAAAATAGCCCCACCATGAATTGGATTTTGATATGCTGGTGTTCAACCAGACAGAGCGTAGACAATAGGGGGGAGAAGTAAAGAGCTCACGCATAGTGTTTTTTTAGTTTATTTTTTATTTTTATAACTTATTATTATTATTATTATTATTATTATTATTATTATTATTATTAATGTAAGTAGACCTTACATTACCACTATTAATTTGTATATATTCGGTCAACTTTTTTAATATTATAATTATTACATTAATTAATGATAATCAAATTGTATATCAAACACTATAGTCTTTTTATAGTCTAATATATTTATTTTTATAATAAACACTCTTATGTATTATTTTTGTTACGATAATGGTGTATGTTTATCGTAAAATGAAAAATAAGTGTCTTTTATCATAACAATAAAGATAGATAATAGTTTTGTAAAAAATAATTTGGATTAAAAGGGTAATTATCCTTAAAAAAATCATAAAGCCGTTATATTTATCTTATACATGCTTCTTAATTTTTTTTTAATCATTATCATTCAATATGAGGAACCATTAGTTTAATTACCTTCTAACACGGGACAATTGCAACTTTTTGGTATAAACCGGATTTTTTATTAAATCAAGCAGCTGTACAAAAAACTGTACAAACAGGGGCAAAATTTGGATTCACATCAAGTGTAGTAAACTAAAATAGTAAAAACTCAGGGCCAGGCTAATCTAAGCTCACGTGCTTTGCGTATCGCATTTGCAATAAAAACTCAGGGACAATGGCAATTAACTATGGTTACTAATATGGCCATAATTGTGTTAGGCATTTAAAAGGAATATTCAGTACATTCCGCCATAGAAACATATCAACAAAATGTAGGCAAGATAAGAGGTCTCGAGTTCAAGCCCTTGTACGTGTATGCATCAAATCTTATTGAGAGAGGTCCTCACCTTTGGTACCCGACAATCAGGGACGCCCCTTGGAGGGGGCCAACGGATCCATGGCCCACCTCCAAAATCGATGAATTTAAGGGCCACGTCAATCTTTTACCCTATAGCATATATATTTTGTATTTTTACGTTGGGCTTCAATAACCTACCAACCAACAAGTTATTGCCCTAGTGGTGAGTACTAGGGTATAACTTGGCATGTGATAAGGGTTCGAGCCCCGTTATTGTTTTTTTAGAAGGGCCTAATTTTTTTTGGCTCCGAGCCTAAATTTGGACATGGACACCCTTGCCGACAGTACATCAAAAGATTAGTCTTAGACAATTGTATGAGATACCTTGCGAAAGCAAATTGTAGGTAAGATGGTTCCTATATTTGCAGAGATTCTCCTTTGTTATTCATCACAAACCAGAGGACACCAACAGGGCGGCCAATGCATTAAGCAAAAATTTAGGAATGTCTCTGACGATACAGGGTTTCACTCCCTCCACGTGTCGTCTATCGGTTGGTCATCACATTAAGAATTAACTCAAAGGCATTTATATCGACATCCATATTCGGTACGACTATCAACATCGAGCAGTGTGAGACGACAAGTCCATAAGGACAGAGTCCATACCAGCTAGCAGTGTAGGACAACGAGTCTAGAGTCGATCATCGCAGGTCGGGAGTATCGACATCGAGGACAGGGTCCGCACCAGCTATCCAAGCCCATTAACGGTAGCTTGGGCAAGGTTAAGGCCCATTAAAGGGTAATCGACAATAACATAAGCCGACTTAACCTTAGGGTTTAGGCAAGTGTTGTCATTATAAAACCCCAATCCAGAACTACGTGAGCTTGATTCCTGGAACTGCGAGATACGTAGGCAATCTAAGATACAGTCTTAGACTCAGCCGCAATACTAAAATCCACCATCGCACTCCTTTAGGCATTAGGGTTTTGTGTGTGTTCATCACTCGATTCACTTAGGGCCCGGATTATTCAAGGTGACATAATTTGTCATCGTCGGTCTCCTTAATGTATGTCCTACAAGCAAAGTTAGTGAGTTTTGAGACATTCAGAAGACTATGTGGATGATCCTGACTTTAGGGATATTTAGGCACAATGTCAGGGAAAGTAGTGTCCAGAAGGGTTTTTTTTTGTTTAGATAGGCCGGAGAGACAAACTGTATGTATCCCTATGACATATCTCAGACATATGTTGATCAAGGGAATGCATAAGGGTGCATTGTTTGCTCATACTAGTAGAGACGAAACCCTTCTAGAAAGATTTTACTGGCCTCAGATCAAGAGGGACACCAGCAAGTATACGTAAAGTCCACATCTCAGAAAATAATAGCGCTTCACCCCATATATAAGTGTGAGGCGTAAATTCTTGTCAACTCCGGGATAGCCATTTTAGACTAAGCCAAAGATAACTGGTCTAGCGAATTGATCAGCATAATTTATGGCTTCGCTTAACTTATATCATGCATTTGGCCGTCGGAGGCGTTACAGTATATAATTGGAGAGGTGTGGACTTTGTCAAGTCAATAAAAGGGGTCCAAGAACAATTCTAGTTATAATCCCAGAGTCTATTTAGAAGGACTTGACCATGGGCTTCATTTTGGGCCTGCCAAAGACACAAAGACATGTTTCATAATTTGTAGTGGCGGATCGTTTTAGCAAGATGACACATTTCATTCCTTGAAAGAAGGCAGCAGATGCAAGCGATGTGGCCCATTTGATTTTCAAGGAGGTGGTTAAGCTCAAGTCCATAACATCTTTAAGGGAGCTATGAAAGATATTTCACAAAAAGGTTCAGCTCAATAGTACACCCACACCCACAGACGGCGTCTAGTAACTTGGTCTACTTTTTATTTTAATCTTGTTTTTCCTCTAACATGGATTTTATTTAATGCATCTTTAGTCCTCCGATGCAAAAGGTGTCTGAATTTAAAAAGGAAAAATAAATCCATTGTGCATGGAAAATTACAAAAGTAAGGGAGAAATTTACAAAATAAGTTCTATAACATGGAATCCAAGTACTCCCTCCGTTTCAAGATATCCAAGATAACTGAGACAGTTGTCAAAATGTTTTGTTTCGAAATAACCGAGGCAGAACATTTTCCAAAGTAGAATTTATTGCTAATTTTCCAACTTTACCCTTATTTAATACTATGGTAGAAGTTAAAAGGAAAGCTGCGTTAATAAGATCGTAAAGATTTTTAGTCTATCAGATCTGAAAAAGTCATAAAGCGTTAAATCACTTTCATAATAATCGTGTTTTAACAATGAGTATTATCTTTTGATCAAAGTTACAGAAAGAAATTTGTAATTTTAGTGTCAAAATCAAATATTCCTTTCAATTTAAAACACAAATCAGCAACATACGATCAAACCATATCACCCACCTCCAACACCAAATCAAGAAAAATCCAAGTTATTAGACAAGTATTGTACGTACCCGAAACGAACACAAAGTAACGGGAATAAGTCTCTAGAATGACCACCGGTCTATTTACAACCTACAAGTAAATTCAAGAAAAACAACACCTCAAAAACGCTAAGTAGACCAAATCCAACTATGAATAAGTAGTCCCCGAAGGAGCTACTAGTTGAACCATCGTCCGGTTCGTAAGAACACGTAAAAGGATCTCCTACCATTGATCCACAAGACAACGGCGGCGAAGAGGAGTTAGATGATAGTGCGACTTTTGCATCTCCACACACAAGTTCCTTTTCATATGCATCCCCATAAATCTTCAAATCGAAACGAATTGTTCCACTAGTTGGATCTAAGTACTCATTCAGATCTTGAACAGAAGCAGCCTCCACCAAACCAAAAACTGATATATTGTTTCCGGGTTCAATATACGTCGTATGATATCTGGGTTCATTATAGGTCGGATTAACAATCGGACTAACAAACACCTTTGTCAATAACTTGGATTGATTGTAAGGAAAATCGAAACCTCATATCCGCCGAAGATGTGCAAAGCAGTGTCATTGTAAGGGTTTATGACGTCGAATTTCAGATCCCAAATCACAGATTCCTTAATTGTAGGACAAACAAATAGGGTATTTAACTGAACATCAAGGTTATATGATACATATTTGTGCTCATGAATTTCTATTCCAGCAAGAATAAACACGGTTACAAGAAAAATGAGAAGGCCGATTAACGCAAAAATACCGATAACCCGACATGAAGATCGAATTCGATTCTTCAGTTTGGTACTGCGACAATCGTGAAGTAGAGGGAATTCCAACTCCTCTCCCTGCACCAAATCCATCTTCATGGCGCACGATTTCTTATTTTTTTATGAAAAAGAAAGAAACAAAATTGCTGCTAGGGTTTAACTTGAAACCGTAGGTCGTCAAGTGAAATATAATGATAAAAAAAAAAAAGGACCGAGAGAAAACGACAAAAATATTTACAAAATATATAAATAGGACACGGCGCATATATATTCAATGTATATTCAGTTAACACGGCCGCATATATTCAGGTTTGTTTTGTTTTGTTTTGTTTTTTTTTTTTTTTTTTCAAACACGCTTAACTTTTGATTTACAACTCTGATCATCGAAATTTTTTCACCAAAATTCATGTTTTTTTTTGCTCTTCAATTTGAGCCCAAACACGATATCCTTCCGACGTATATTTTGAAAGAGAAAAAAATATTTGCATTAAAAGGATCGTTTTTAACATAAACGACCAGTAACTTTTGATTTGAAACACCGATCATCAAAATTGTTTCACCAAAGTTCATGTTTTTTTATCTTCATTTTGAGACCAAGTTTGATACCCTTTCGACGTAGTATTTGAAAGGAGAATTTTATCGAGCGTTTACACACAAAGAACACAAGAATAACACGGGGGTGACACAGTAACACAGTAGAATTGGTTCAATGAGAAATGAGAAATGTAACAAGACAAGATGCTACAGCAGGTACAAGAATTGTCACAAGACACTTTTCAATATTTAAGCACAGGATAATCACTTGATATTAGGTGAAATAATTAAGTAAAGGTTACCATTGGTTCAAGTTGTATATGAAAATAAATTTGGAGATATGAACTATGAAAAAGGTTGCTGAACTTGATCAATTAAGTAACAACACACCATTCAACAACTTGCTAAATTCAAGATTTATAATACAAATATATATATGTATATGTTATTACAACGACCAATTAAATATAATACTTAACAAAGCAAATACTACAAGTTCAAACAATTAACAATACTATATAACAAAGAAAGCGCAGGATGAAATGATGCAAGCTTAGATGCAATGTTCACAAAATGAAATACAAGTTCAACAAACTATCTAAATTAATCAATTACAACCTGAGACTGATTACAAGATCAATTCAAAGCAAGTATATCAAACCGAACTTTCAAGTAAGGATTAAGGAAGGATAGTCAAGTCAGTAACATCAAGATTATCAAGCCTAAATACTATATAAATCGAATACAATGTTCACTCCTAAAACACTAATGCCTAAAAAGTTGTACAAGTTGTTCAAGGATCACGAGAATGCAGGCTTGTAAGTGCGACAAACAAGATGCAACAAGATTAGGCGATTAAGACAAGTTGAGCAAGATATCAAGAGCGCAGAAATGCAAGCAAACAAGTTCGTTGAGTCCAAAACAGGAGCGAGGATTCAAAGCAAGAAGAAACCAGAATTGCGAGCACAATAAAACACACAAGGGGTGTTCATAAGCTTGATTAACAGTATCAATGAAGACTACTGATGATCAAGAATAGAACTAGCAGTTATGGGAGTAATATCTAACGATTAAATTCAAATTAGATGGGAAAAAACCAGTCAAAAAACTTGCCCCAGGTTAGTTAAAAAAAACCTTGATTTTAATCAAATTCCTATGAACACAGGGGTAACACAGTAACACAGTAACACAAGGGTAACACAGTAGAATCGGTTCAATGAGAAATGTAACAAGCCAAAATGCTACAGCAGGTTCAATGAGAAATGTAACAAGCAGCTTAATGTAAATTCAATTAACAGAGCAGGCTCATTTGTACAATAAACAAGGGTACAATTTACAAGGCTATTCAAACAGAATGTGAGATAACAAAGTCAAATTAATTTGCAGAACATGTGCTGATAAACAGATGCAGAAACAACACAACAAGTTCAACTAGAGTTGGACTAAACAACTCAGCAAACAACAGAATACAATGAAAGGTTCAACACTGATGAAACCGAAGCCGCTTTATAAAGGAAAAGAAGACAAGATTTTGAAGTCATTACATCGAAATGAGGTAAAGTACAAGCTTCTCCATCAACAAGCATTCCATCGCTCTATTTTCTTCATCTCGCACTTGAAAATGGCGATTTTTCATTTCTTTCGACGGTGATGATGAAAGCGGCGAAAATGATACTCTCACAAGCTTCAGATGGTATTGTTCTTGAACAAATTCTTTGCTCTAAATTATTCTCGTTTTTCCTGATTCGGTTTTGCCATTTCAGCTTGAATTTCGATTCCACAGGCTTAAATCTTTTCCATCAGTTTCTTCGAAACCTAAGCTCGTGATTCATAATCACTCTACTGTTGTTTCTTCAAATTTCAAGAAACTCAAAAGGTGACGACGACGATGATGATGCATCTTTGAATTTGGGGAAAATTTTAGCTGAGAAAACCCCCAATAGGGAAAAGGGTTTGAAGGAGAATTTGGAACCTGATTTTGATTTATCCGCCTGCCAATCAAAGAAAGTGAGTTAGGTTTCCGATCTCTGCAATCCGGCCATGGATTTGTTTGTGTTTTTCTCTCTCTGCAAATGCGACGGAGGAATCCGAAGGAAATGAAGCTAATAATATTAAAAGAAAGGATAAAATAGTCCAAAGGAAAATATTTTGTCCTTAAACCAATAAAAAAAAAATTGGATTAAAATTTGGGGGAATGAGGGAGAAAGACAGAAATATTTCATCAATTGAGTAGAAGAACAGTCTTTTGAAACTTTTGCATAAAGGACAAAACTATTTATTCAGTGTCGAAATTCACTTGTGTTCGAAATTCACTGTCGAAATTCACTAATTTTCAAATTATTGTCGAAATTCACTGATTTTTGGAATTCACTGTCGAAATTCACTAATTTCGGGATTCACTGGGGAGATTCACTGATTTTCGAGATTCACTGTTTGTCCTTCTCGCTATAAAAATTATGCAGTTGTCCTTCTCCCTATAAAAAATATGTAGTTGTCATATTCTTAAAAATATTTGATTTGTGTCATTATCCCTAATTTCCTTTAAAATTTATATACGTAACGGAACTAAATCCGAATATTACCTAAAATAAATTAACAACCTTTCGGAAAAGAAAAAAAAATTATATATATATATATATATATATATATATATATCTTCCTATACTAATAAGAAGGAAAAAGTTGTCTTTGTGTGACAAGTGTCACACAAAGATTGGTCCCTTTTTTTTTTTCCCCACGTTTTAATATACTTCCCCTCCCCCGACCATTTTACTGTTCATCGGATTTTAATTTTTTTTTTTCAAATTTTTTTCCCTCGGACTAAATTTCGTCATTTATATTGTGTTATACTTAAAATATGTAGAGTGATATTTTAGTTGAAATGTATTTTATACTTAAATACTATTTACTATATTATGTGTGTCAGATTGTATGATGTCACATAATCATTTTCTAATATGATTGCACATCTACTGGGCTATAGCATATTCACACACACTATTTTCTATTCTGCTCGCGTTTGAGAAAAATACATAGATTAAAAAAATGATTTATTGTGTTGACTTTCCATATAAAGTTCAAAAAAAATCTTGAAAAGTGTAGCGGTGTATTGAATATGAAAAATTAATTGATTGAATGAGCCTACGAAATTGAAAAGTAATATTTAAAAGCGGAAATAGTATTAAAATATGTATTAGAAATGTAACTACGACATATTAAAAAAAATGATTTTGGCAACTGCGACATATAAATAAGAATGGATGGAGTAATAAAATATTAATGTTTTAGTGTGAATAAAGACCAAATTTTACTGATACCATGGTAAATGTATTTTATTGATGAGTGTTAAATATAGTTTGGAACTTTTGTTTTTTTTGTATCAAGTGTCTATATAAGTAAATCGAAAACATTTGTCTAATTGTCGTCATGTTAAATAATTGACATCATAATTTGTTGTATAATATCAATGCCGCTAAATTTTAGTCATTCATATTGTGTTGTACTTAAAATGTGTGGAGTGATATTTTAGTTAAAATGTATTTTATATTTAATAGTTTTTAACATTAAGGTAAACATCTAGCATGGGCACTTCGCAGTGCGTTGCTTGAGTACCATTTTTACTAGTATATATATATATATATATTAAGGAGTGTGTAAACTGATAAATACAATGGATATTTGTTTATAAGGACTAATTTAAGTACTTAATAGGCATTTAGGACACTAAAAAATCTTATTTGTTTATAAGGACACAAAATGAATAACTAGACAAAACTATCCCTTCTCTCCTTTTCCTGGAGCTAAAGAAAGAACACCACCATTCTTTGTCTCCTCGATTCAACCTCTCGCTCTTATTCTCCGATTCACTCTCTAATTCCGATCCCAATTCTCCCCTGAAACCTGAAATCGTCAACTCTTCGGAGCTCCATTCTTTCCGACCGTAAGAGGTTGTTGCCATCGCAAGAAGTGAACCCTAAAGTACCACCGCAAGAGGCTGTTGCCATCGCCGAAAGTTGTTACGGAATCGTCAAAACTCATGGTCCTCTGTCCGTTTCCAACACTTGGAACCACATCAAGGTTCTTCAATTCAATTTCACATTGTCTAGCTTCCGTTCGTTTCTTCCTTTCCATTTCCATGTTTTTCTTTTCTTTGTCGTAATTTCGCCAGTTTACCTTAAATAACGATATGTTTAGCTAGTTTTATCTTTCGCCAGATCTTTTTACGTGTTTATTTGAAAACTTTTCAAGCGGTGTTAGAGGTCTATAGATTTTATGGCAATTCTGTTTGGTGTTTTCTCTTTCATTTTGTGATATTGTGATCTTTAGGTAATAAAATGTGTGCCTTTTCATGAAATTAAGGTAGTCAATATCGAGTTTTGATTTCTTAAATCGATTATAGTCTTTCTTCCATGGGTAAGCTTATTCTAGCCATTTGTAGATGTTTTGG
The DNA here is from genome assembly GCA_026214975.1 of Gentiana macrophylla. Taxonomy (NCBI): domain Eukaryota; kingdom Viridiplantae; phylum Streptophyta; class Magnoliopsida; order Gentianales; family Gentianaceae; genus Gentiana; species Gentiana macrophylla. The sequence continues at coordinate 4,871,644 of CM047816.1, read as the reverse complement.
TAGCTTAATAGTAATTTGTGTGGCTTATGAAGTAATGCAATTCGATATATGAACATCTAATTCGATGTTGTGGAATTGATGATTGAGTCTCGATGTTCAAGATGTTGTCTTTGGAGCTTTGATAATATGGGTGTTTTTAAATTGTCTTTGGGTTTTATGTTGTTGCCTAGCTATAAAAGTTCAAAATCACTTGTTCAATTAAAATCTGGATATTCATATGGATCATGTGTAGTGTAGTATCTTCATGTGGATTGGAGAGATTAGATGGAACTGTTTGTCTTTTCTTGACCACCGTTTATACGATTTTGCTCGTGTTATCTTTGCATAGGGCTACACTAAACTTTTTGGTATCGTTCCAAGTTTAACGAATGTCCCCAAAGTTTTCATTTGGGATGGTCAATATCCGGAAGTTTTGATCGGAAAATGATTTCTTGCTGCTCTTTTGGGAACCCCAAATGAACATGTATGGCCAGGAGTTAGCAAGTTATTGAAGTGGCATGAGTATCCACATTGGAGTCCTCAGCCCTTGTCCACAGCTGTCCCAAATCTTGATCAAGAGTCAAGACGGACTCGACCTTTTGCTTGAAATGTTGAGGTATAAGCCGTCAAAATGAATTTCAGCTAAGAAAGCAAATGAGCATCCTTATTATGATGACCTTGACAAGTCTGGCCTTTAAAAATTTAGTTGTTTTCTGAGCCATTTCTAATTGATAGGATTTTATTGTTGTCATGTAAAATTGAAAGAGATTTTGATTAATTGTTTGTTGTATGTTTTGAACTCGATTTTACTGATGTAATGTAAAATTGATGATTTGATCATTTGTTTTATGTGGTTGAACAAAATTTGCTATGTAAGATGATGTGACATTTGCATAATGTTTGTTTCATCGCATAAAATGTTGGTGTCGTTAGGTGTCACCGTATAAAATGTTGTTCTCATTGGGTGTCATTTGCATAAAATATTAGTGTCATTTGGTATCACTACATAAAACGATTTCTCACGATTGTCTAAATATAGTTCGGGTTGAAACTCGGCTCAAGCTCGATCGAGCCATAGAAAGATGATATCAAACTTGACACGCTAAGTATTCGATATACATCGACTCGGCTCAGTAAACTCGATTATTTTCTTAGAATTCATTTAATTTTTAATAAAATATAACAAGGCATCGCGGTTGTTAGTGCATCGCGGTGTCACTTCATCGCGGTGTCTCTGCATCGGGGGTGGTCATTGCATCGCGGTGTCTCTGCATCTGGGGTGGTCATTGCATCGCGGTGTCTCTGCATCGGGGGTGGTCACTGCATCGCGGTGTCTCTGCATCGGGGGTGGTCACTGCATCGTGGTGTCACTTCATCGCAGTGTCTCTACATCAAGGTGTCTCTTAATCGCGGTGTCTCGCATTGCGGTGTCACTTCATCGCGGTGTCTCGTGCGCCGGGGTGGTCATCGCATCGTGGTGTCTCTGCATCGAGGTGGTCATTGCTTCGCGGTGTCTCTGCATCGGGGGCGGTCACTGCATCGGGGGTGGACACTGCATCCTGGTGGTCAATGGATCCGGGGTAGTCAATGAATTGTGGTGTCACTTCATCGAGGTGTCTCTGCATCGCGGTGTCTATAGATCGGGGGTGGTCACTGCATCACGGTGTCTCTGCGATCGGGTGGTCACCGCATTGCGCAGTGTCTCGGCATCGGGGTGGTCGATTAATATCACGGTTGTCGATGCATCAGCGGTGTCACTTCATCAAGATGTCTCTGCATCACGGCGTCTCTGTATCGCCGTGTCTCTTCATCTCGGTGTCACTTCATCACGGTGTCTCTGCAATACGGTGTCATTTCATCACGGTGGTCAATGCATCGTGGTGTCTCTGCATCGCGGTGTTGCTTCATCGCGTTGTCGGATCATCAAATGTCACTGCATCGCGGTGTCTCTGCATTGCGGTGTCTCTGCATCGCGGTGTCTCTGCAATGTGGTGTCATTTCATCGCGGTGTCTCTGCATCGTCAAATGTTATAACATCGCGATATCTCTGCAATGTGGCGTCTCTGCATTGCGGTGTCACTTCAACGTGGTGTCTCTGCAATGCGTTGTCACTTCATCGCAGTGTCTCTTAATCGCGATGTCTCTGCATCCTATCCTACCCCACTTCACCCCACCCTACCTCACCACCACCTTACTCCACCCGGTACATTGTGGTGAATGCATCAGGGGTGGTCACTGCATCACGGTGGTCGTTGCATCGAGGTGGTCACTGAATTGCGGTGGTGAATGCATCGTGGTGGTCAATGCGGTGTCTCTGCATCGCGGTGTCACTTCATTGCAATATCTCTGCATCGCGGTGTCTATTCATCGCGGTGTCTCTATATCGCGGTGTCTCTGCATCGCGGTGTCTCTCCATCGGGGGTGTCTCTGCATCGGGGGTGGTCACTGCATCGAGGTGTCACTTCATCGCGCTGTCTCTGCATCGCGGTATCTCTTCAATACGGTGACACGTCATCACGGTGTCTCTGCATCGCGGTGTCACGTCAACGCGATGTCTCTGCATCGTTAATGTCATAACATCGTGATGTCTCTAATTGTGGTGCCACTTCATTACGGTGTCTCTGCATCACGGTGTCACTTCATCGCGATGTCTCTACATCATCAAATGTCATAACATCACGATGTCTCTAATCGCGGTGTCACTTCATTGCGGTGTCTCTGCATCACGGTGTCACTTCAGCGTGATGTCTCTCGCATCGTGGTTGTCGGTGCATCGCGGTGTCTCCGCGTCGAGGTGTCTCGCATCGCGATGTCACTTCATCGTGGTGTCACTTCATCGTGGTGTCTCTCAGCGTTGTGGTGTCTCTGCATCGCGGAGGTTAATGAATTGCGGTGGTCAATGCATCACGGTGGTCAATATGTTGTGCGTTGCGGTGGTCAATACGTCGTGCGTCGCGGTGGTCAATGCATTGGGATGGTCAATGCGTCGCGGTGGTCAATGCGCCGTGCGTCGCGGTGGTCAATGCATCGGGGTGGTCAATGCGTCTCGGTGGTCACTGAATCTCGGTGGTCAATGCATCGTGGTGGTCATTATATCGCGATGGTCATTTGTATCGCGGTGGTAAAAATAAAAAAAAAAAAAAAAAAAAAAAAAACCTTTACAGTTAAATAAATATAAATAAAAATAAAAGAAAGGAAAAGGTTTCACGTCCAGGGAAACTAAAAAACAAGCTTCTCCTTTTAATATTTTGAGAAGAGCAGCAGCGTCTCTTTTCGGTCTAAAAAAATAATAAGCATTTACTTCATTAAGGGTATTTGGGTCTATCTATCTAATTTGTGTCCTTATAACCAAATAAGATTCCTTAGTGTCCTATTTGCCTAATTAAGTCTATTTTGTGTCCTTTTGGACCATTGTCCCAAAATACAAAGGTTTTTACCATTATATTCTAAACTACTACGTACTTCCGTTGACTTTTTTACACAAATTAAAAAAATTTGTTAAATTGGTTATATGTTTTTTTTTGGTTAAATTATGTGTTATTAATTTTGATAAAAAAACATAAAAATGATCTTTGACTGTTGTTAATGCAAAGTAGTGAAAAATGATTAAATATATAATTAATGAAGTGTAAAAGAAGAAAGATATAATAAATTATTTATTGGTTATCTAAATAGATTTACATTATGAGACAAAATAAAAAAATTAAAGAGGAATGAGCCAAAAGTCCACTTTTCAATACAACATGAATAAACATGACACACTCTTTTTTCTAGTTGCAAAAAAGGACAAAACAACTTTCAAACGGACAAAAATACCCTTATTATACACGCGCGTCCCAGTTTGCTCCCAGCATGTCAAATTTTTTTAATGTTTTTTCAAACAACCGTAATTTTGATTTAGAATCCTGGATATTGTTATATTTATTATCTTAGAGTGACCCCAGTGGTGCATTTTTGTACCCTTTAAAATTGGGTTTAGGGGCCTTGATCAACCCCAAGCTTACAGTGGTTGCTTTAACTATCCCCTATCCCTAAATTCTGCTAAGCTTCCCTTCATATTTGAAGGGTCTGCTAAATGAATAGTACACTCTTTATCTATCCACTTATCTCTCTTTTTACCCAATAAATTAATTTCACACATCAATATCATTTATATAATAATGTGTTATGTATCGAGTAATGATACGGGCACAACGGTGATATACATCATTGAAAAAAAAATTATATATACTATTTTTTCCATAAAAAAAATTAATCTGGCCAAATATTTATTTTTTTATTTTGAACTCTTTTTTGTGTCTGGATCTGACATCTTTTTATTTTTTTACCGTTGTGCGACGTATTCAAATATCACTTTGTAAGCATAAAATATTTTTAAAGGGATGTATAGAGAGGTTCTTATTTGGAGTGAATTATTTTTTGGGTGTTGAAAAAGTGTAACTGTAACAGAAAACGATATGTTTGAAGGGTGTGTTTGAAGGGTATCATTGGGGTCACTCTTAGCTGGCTCTTACCGCTTTTAGACAAGCCTTTAAGGCAGCCGTCCTCTTGGGATGTTGTTATATTTATTATCTTTGCCGGCGGCTCTTACCGTTAGTAGACAGCCGTCCTCTTGGGATATTGTTATATTTATTATCTTTGCCGCCTCTTACTGTTTGTAGACAGCCCTTTAAGGCAGCCGTCTTCTTTTATGGTAGGTAGGTCTTTTATGTCAGATCTCATACTTTATTGCTAGCAGCCTGTTAGCTTTGTAATCCTTTATATATAGAGAGAGAGATATTTACGAACGAAAAAAAAATGCTAATTAGCCCGTTTTAAGGCCAATTACCAGACCATAACCGGTTTACCTAAAATAAAATAATAAAATAAAAACATCTGGCAAAGCATTTTTCAAATGGCCTCTGAATCCTCCACAGGTTGAGTCTTTCAAATAGGATTTGGGGGGTGGTGGTTGATACATCAACCCTGCCCCTCTTAGTTCAGAAGCTGAATAAAGCAAAATTTTCTTCAATGGTCCAGATCTATCCAGATCGATGTACATCACTGGAAGAGGGAAGGAAGAGTACCTAACTGGTGAAATCAAAGCTCATATGCCTAGTGATCCATCTTAATTATAAGTGGTGGAGGATTCAGAACAATTAACCTTGTCTTGTCCTAGTTACTTGGGTCCAAGACCCCAAAAATTAAACCTTGTGAAAACTTAATTTCCTTTTCAATACAGCTGAAGAAATCTGGAATGTAGCCTCGGATTAATTCTATTCCAAGAAGGAAAATACTTGAGAGAAATATGAGGTGAAGGCCAAGCTTCAAGACCTCAAAAAAGGAGACAGCGCTTAGTGTCAAAAATTATTACAACCTGTACGTTGTTGAGATCTTGGCAACATCTTTGATGACTTAGAGGGCATTCCATGGAGTTGTCCTAATTAAAGATGCAACAAACTTCAAAGAACTCAAAGAAGAGGAAAGGGCGTTTAAGTTTCTAATGGGACTAAAACCAAAACCTGATGATGTCTGAGGTCGTATTCTTGGTTTGAAACCCATCCATCCCTATTCTCAAAATTGTGTTCTTAGAAGTAAGGCATGAAGAGAGTAGGAGAAAATTTTACTTCTTCAAACACTGTTACCCATCTTGAAAGGAGCGCTCTTGCCTCTAAGTCGTTTCAACCATTTAACCAAAATTCTAAATAGAGAAAAGATAAATAAACCATGGTGTGAGCACCGTATAGAGGAGAGGACAAGTCACACCAAAAAGAATTGTTGGAAGCTTCATGGTAAGCCTTCAAACTGGAAATCTTCAAAGAGTGAACCAGCTAAAGAAGGCATTGCCAAGCAAGCAACTATGAAGAACACTATGATCCCAAGCATTGTGTGTTCAGCAAGGAGCTAGCATGTTGAGAAATAAGGGTTCTTTTGTCTTTTATATGTATTTTATTATATTTAACTAGGGTTTAGCTGCCTAATAAAGGTGTAGGCTGACTAGTTATTGTTTTTTTATTCCGTTTGATTGATTCCTGAAATCAAGGAAGTGTAGCCTGTCAGGACTCTAGCTGCCTCACCCCTATTTAAGTGTGTTTCCATATCATTCTAATATACGAAATTATAATAAAATACATCACCTTTTCTTTTCTATTCTATCAAACATGGTATCAGAGCTAAGGCTTCTCTAAAACCTAGATCAGAGATTGAACTATCAAGGGGACATGACAGGGGAATTGAGTAGCACATCTTGTACTCATACTCCCGAAGTTGCTGGACCAGGAGGGTCCATGAACGGAAATGAAAGAAATACAGTAAATTCTTCCTCTGTCTTGATTGAATCATGCAGATTGAATAGGACTAACTACCCAAAATGGTCTCAAACGATCAAATTGGCAAGCCCCCCCCCCCCCCCCCCAGTGTTTTGCATCAAGCTGGATGATGTTTGATCGACGCCCATTTGCCTTAGCCAATGATTAAAATCGTAATGGCGCGAGGCGGGCTGGATTTGTACCCGGCCGGCCTAGTTCGGCTTATTAAGGTGCAAACTGATGGGCCGAGGACCCTATCCCTTATTGGGCCTTCGCAGAGGCCCAATGTGAATCCGAGGGCTCTTTTTACTGGCTTGACGTATCATACATATTTATAACAGGAATATATATAGCCAATCTGATCGACCTCTCAAGGTTGTGATGAGCCCATTACGACCCACCACAAGTGAGCAACTCAACAATTCAAGAAACAAACTGCTAAAAACTACATACATGATGACAGACCCAATGTATTGAGAAAAGGGACTAGGAGTTGCACTTCCTATCCTTGCTATGATTTTGTGTCCTATGATAAGTTATCCACTAATTTTAAAGCTTTTGTCCGCAACTTAGACAGGACTATATCCCAAAGGGAAATGTTCAGGAAACCCTTAGGCTTAGCTCCCCAAAATGGAAGGCTGCTCTTCAAGAAGAAGTACAAACTTTGTAAAAGAATGGGACATGGAATTAAGCTCTGATAAGTAGCTGATGTCATGCATGATGTAACTGCTTTAGCTGAGAGATGTCGTGCATGATGTAATTACTTTTGTAACCGTCAAGTACGTAGCAGTTTCTAGGTAGGTTAGCCAGCTTTAGTCAACTTTTATACTATGAAAATACTAAATATAAGGCTCCCAGAAACACAAGTTCTACCCCTGCTATACTAAAAGAGATCAAAAGGACACTGGAGTTGTTTCAAGTAGTGGAATACACTTCATGAGGTAGAATTTGTAGTACAACAATGTTCTGAGCATTCTCTAGAAGCATAGCTAAATTGGCAAACCCTTGAAACAACTTCCTCGACGACAGGGGAAGATTAATGTATACTACGACAAGGGAATTCAGAAATGCCCCGCAAAAACACAAGCTCTACCACTGCTACACTTCATTAGATCAAAGCACGCACAATTATAGCCTTGGCGCAACATGGGAGTTGTCTCAAGTAGTGGGAAATATATCTGAAGAGGTTGCAAACATTATATCACATTGATCTGACATTCTCTAGACTCAACTGCATGTCTAGACTCAACATTATAGCCTTGGCGCAACATGGGAGTTGTCTCAAACATTATATCACATTATGCCTACTCTAAAACAACAAAGTTCAAAAGCTGTTTATGCATGTCCTTGACAGCTGTGTATAAGACACAACAACCAGAATATCCAAAGACGATTTTCAATTGGACAATCTTCCCCATTGAATAGGTCCATCTTTAGTTTAAAGAATACCTCCATGCATAATTAACAGTAGATGCTCTGTATTAAGCCATACATTAAACTTAAGGAACCATTATTGAATATGAACTGCAAGTCCGCATTGAACGAAACTAAATAATTACTGTATGCATATACTAGTCACTTCATATAATCATTCGTCAAGAATGAGACAACAAGCAAGTATGACATAACCTCCTATAAATGGCTGCTTACTTCGGGGATTGATTTTTCCACCTTGAATAAAGGCTTAACAGAAAAGAAAAACTCGCTCCAATTGTTTGTTATAAATATATATAGATATATATACATATTGGGATAAGTCCAGTATTTTCCCTTTTAATCATCCACTTCCCCGGACTGTATGGAGATCCCAGATTCTAAAGCAATAGCATTAACAACAACAAAATGATTCAAATCAGAGCCCAAGACAGGGGAAACATCCAAAACATGTACCTTAGCAGCAGCAGGCTCTACAGCCATGAGCCATGGCACAAATTTTCTTCGATGGTTGAATAGCTGAAAGCAGCTTTCCAGAATTCAACGTCATAGAAGTATAAGGTAAAGGAGCACTGGAATCGGCCATCAACACAGCAGTAGTATCCATTCACTGAAGAATCAATCATCATAACAGGGGTTGGTAAATTCTGAGCTGAAGGAGCCGAAATTCCGACAATGAGAGCATCATTCCCAGCTGTAAAAGCAACATTCACAGCAGGGAGAGCAATAACATGGTGTATTTCATCGGAATCGGAGGAATGAATCAAAGCTATATCAGATTTATTTTAATTTTTCTTACCCATGGATCAAAAGCAAGATAAATTAGAGAAGGAGAAGGAAAGAACTTGAAAAAAAAAAAGAGCAAATCAAAGAGGACACAATGGATTGCCGGCCGGCCGGAAAGTTGCCAGAACCATGGCTGTAGGTGAGAGCAAATCACGTATCCCATAGCAAATGCGATTGATTACAAACGTTTTCTTATTAAAGGGTAATATTACAAACTCATCATATAAAATGTGTCCTTATTAATAAAGATATTTGTTTTTAGTGTCTTAAATGTTTAATTAAGTTTTAAAATATGTCTTTATAAACAATAACTATTTTTTTTTTTAGTATATTTAGGCTGGCGAAATTTCCTAAAATCCTGACCCAACCCAACCCGACTCCCATCCACTCCCATCCTGAATTTTTCACATCCCAAACTTTTTCCGACCCTAACTTTCCGGGAATCATCTCATCCCGACTATAATCGAGAAATATTCAGGCACAGGTTGTACACCCGACGTGAATCCCGACCCGTCCCAAATCAAAATTATAGTAAATTTCATATCTTTTTCTTTGATGAATAATATATCAATATCATTACGATTACCCGGTTATTATTATTTTTTTCCAATTGAACATATATATTTTCCACATATACCATATTTTTCTCAACTTTGGATTAGTTATTGTTTTTTTTCGTATTCAAGATTTCTAAAATATTGTGTCTAGCTCAATTGTGACGAGTCTATATTTTCACATGTTACAAATAAAGTGTGTATCTACTCATTTTTAGCCTTGAGTCATAAGTTTCCTTCTTTGGGCTCGGGTCGATAGTAGCTGTGGTAGTAATGTCCCGGAGCCCGGCTACTGACCCGAGGCGCCGATCGGAAAAGTCATAAAGGGACGTTAAACGTAATTCTATAAGGCCACAAAAAACCGAGAGAAGGCAGTTTAAGTAAAAGTTTATTAGACTTGTCCCGCGGGGCTTCCGAGAGAGCTGCTTTCGCCTCAGTAATTCTCTAACGAGAGAGAGCTGATGCAAAAGTCGTCCTTTACGCAAGGGAACGCCCGGTACTTTACTCTAACACTATCTAGCGACGGCCGCTACGATACGATAGAAAATTCACGCTCAAAAAGGCGCGAAGGCAAATTAGGCAATTAAAGCTATGTCGGGCGATGACAAAGATGGTGACTCTTCAAAGACTAGAAAATTAGGAGATAGAGGACGATCTCTCTGGAGACAACTCAGATGGGCTTATCAATATTGATATGTCATCCACTGCTTTTATCGAGCCATTTCCTGTTATTGAGTTCGCCAGCCAGCTGCTTAACATGGACATTGCATCTAACCCACTCTCTAATGCTGATCGAGTGAAGATTAGGAAAGCATTGAGGGGAGTAAAGATGGAACTCACTCATCGTGGAAATATGCGCAGAAATATACCAGCTTACAACTACCTCTTTGTTTACTTAATAAAAAGTCAAATAAGTTGTCATAGTCTTTATGTATTTTTATACGCGGAGTTTGATTTCAAAAAAAATTATAAATTGAGTAAAATCCAATTAATCTTTTATCTTCAAAACGAGTGCCTAAGTTAAAGAATAAAAATAAGTTTTTTTGTTTAATGAAATCAATGAAAGAAGTAAATAAGTATTTTTCGGGATAATTTCTCCCGATCCGACAGAATCCCGGACATTCAAACATACCGATTATCGGATTCCGACACTTTTCAGGTAAGAGACAAGGTAAAAAATAGTTTCCAAATTCTATCGGGATGAGAATCGGATGTGAGGGTTTGGATCCGTCCCCGATTCCACCCCTAGTACTATATTGTTGTATATCGTTAGTTTCGCGAAATTGGAAAATCAGGCCCTTTTAACCTCTGACATTTTTTTTTAGGTCGGACAGATTCTGACATTATTTTTCAGGTTCACCGTCCAAATTTGGATGAAATCGTCCACATTCAGTCAAAACCGTCCAAATTTGGATGTATTTCGTCTAAATAAATTGAATGGACTAAATGGACGAAAACCGTCCGAATTTTGGACGCACCGTCCATTTTTGGGGGGCGAATACCGTCCATTTTTGGACGGTCGTCTCAACATTTGGGCGGTTTCCGTCCCATTTTGTCCAAAAGCTCTAAAACCGTCCACATTGGGACGGAGCCATATAGTCTCTCCGTCCAAAAAGAGGACGACTGCCTAAATTTGGACGGTTTCATCCACATATGGACGGATTCATCCATTTTGAAACCCTTATCAATGCTCTATTTATTCTCTTCACCTACTTCGTTGTCTTCACTGTTTCATGACACAAAAAAATCACCATTGCTACACCAAAATTCACCATTGATACCCAAAAAAAAAAAAAAAAAAACATATTTGTCCTTTTGAAATTTGGGTTGTTTTATTTCACCGAGTTGTATTTTCAAACAAAATGGGTAAGCATTTACTTAAGTTTGAATAAATTTATTTATTGTGTTTGTTTTTATTGTTATGTGTTCACATGAATTTTCGATTTTTATTAATGTTATAAATTTTCGATTTTTAGCGTAGTGTAGTATGTGCATTTTCGATTGTTAATGTTTCGATTTTTATTAATGTTATAAATTTTCTATTTTTTTATTAATGTTATGATTTTTCGATTTTTTTTATTAATATTGTTAATGTTATAAATTTTCTATTTTTTATTAATGTTATGATTTTTCGATTTTTTTATTAATATTGTTAATGTTATAAATTTTCGATTGTAAGCGTAGTGTAGTATGTACATTTTCGTTCGGTAGAGAAATGATTGATTTTGATTATATATTTCGATAATGGAATTGACATTCGTTGGATAATTAGGGTAGTCAACGATACATTTTATTTTGATTGATATATTATGATGAAATATTTGGATAACGATACAAATATATTTTTGGTTGATGTCAATGTGATCGCTTGTAGTAATAAACGAAACTTGTTTACCGAATGTGTTTTATTGGTTTGGTACAAAGTTGATTATGTTGTTGTTGTAGTGGAAGATGAAAATTCAATTCAAATATATGGTTTTTGAATTACGTATTTTGTGATAGTATGAGAACATCCCTTGAAATTATTGGTAACAAGAATGTGATTTAAAATTGAAACAAACGACAAATTAATGTCGTTTGAAAATACAAGAACGAATATTTCGAATCGATTCCATGGTACGCCTCGGCACGATGAGGTTCTTAGAATTGCATGCTTTCCTAGGTGTGTTTTCGAATCCTTCCGATCCACGTGTCACGCCTAATCTCCAGGCTTTGTATTGGGGCTCTGGTAGGTAGCTCGTAGAAAATTTCATTAGGTCCGCTTCAAACAGAGCATCTTTTCCTGCCTCCAAGCGACTGGTAAATCCTCGGCCGGAAGTGAGGCACCCTTTAGATTGAAAATATAAGTTACGTTACGCGGCCCGTCCGGCATCCGTTCTCCTCGTCATCATCAAGTACTCTATGACGTTGGTAAAAACACTACTCTCTTCTTCTCTTATCCCCCTCTAACGTTACAATACAACACAACACAACACAAAACAAAGATGGTCCGATAAAAAAAAAAAAAAAGATGATAAGACAATTCGTTTATATATATATATATATATATATATATATATATATCTTTATTTATTTATTTATATGTGTGTGTGTGTATATATATATATATATATATATATATATATATATATATATATATATATATATATATATATATTTATATGTGTGTGTATGTGTGTGTGTGTAAATATAAATATATAAATATATATTTATATGTGTGTGTGTGTGTGAGTATATGCACTTGTACATATTACATATATATGTGTATCACACTGATAAGATGATGACATATATACAAACATTTTATATATTCATTGTTTATATATTATTTTATATTCATATCTCCATCAGATATCTTGATGTAAATTTATAATTCTTCCACAGATAACAACATTGTGTCCGTTAAGTTTGAATTTGGTGGAGAGTGGAAATACAACGAAGAATGCGACAAATGGTCTTATAGAAAAGGAAAATTTTATTTGATTCGTAAAAACCGATATGACATTGGATGAAGTGAAGCGAAAGTGTGTGGGAAAGTAGGAATTGATGTATCAAAAATACATTGGTCATGAAACTTTTGTACGCAAAAATACGAGGGGCCGATTGATGTTTTGGATGATGAGACATGGCTAGGTACATTGATGATCTCGCTTAGACTAGAAACCGTCAAACTTTGTGTTAACGCTTTGAACCGGTTATTGCTTGATGATGACTCGGAAGACATAAACGACAAATCGAATTTGACTTAAATGAACAACCGATAGTTGAAGAAAATGATAGAGGATTGAGGATTTTACACCAACTTTATTATAATCGAATTCCGGTGAGCATGTTGTACGTGCTCCTCTACAAGTCTCACCCTTCTCATGAAATTGTCATCCAACCGAATACAACTTTCGGTGATCAAGTAATTGACTTGTCAAGTGAACGTGGATACGATTGGGGATTTATTGCAAATATGATTAGTCGACCATTGCACATACCTTACAAAGAACAACCTATGGCTAGAATGTGTGCATCTATGAATGAAGTTGGAACGTCTCGGCGCACTTAGATCGACGACCCACATACCGTATAAAAAGCGAAGAAAGTAGTGGTAGGAGGCGTGAACCGTGATTGAAGCAAGGACATGTTGGGATAATTTTGGTCGACTAGTCATAATATCCACATAGATGGAACCAACCAAATAAGCTTTATGCAAACAAATGATGCAAGCACCGATGCAAACGGGCCTCAATATCGGGGATCTTTCATGAGTTATTTGACAAAGATCTTTGCAATGAACCCTAACATCGGTCACACATTTAGTATGGCAAGTATTAATCGCCATAGAGGTGCTCATTTCGGTCCGAAATGGACCCGTCCCAAATTCCTCCATGTCCACGTCTTTGGGGACGTTTTCGCACCGATAATCCGTATGTATTGTTTATTGGTAAAAGTATAGAGACAAGGAGGATATGAAGGATAAAATGAGTTACCACGCATTGAAACATGACTACATGTGGAAACTCGTTAGGTTTGACAAGGAAAAGTTAAAATTACGATGTTATACTTCAGTGAACGATGCGAATGGAAGGTTGTCGGTAAGAAGGTTGTTGATTCGGATGTGGACGCAAGGGACGGACGACGTTGCATGAACTTTGAGATAACCGCGTACAATGAAACCCACACTTGTGGATTGGAGCAATTGACTGACAATCATAGACAAGCCAAGCCCGGACCTATAGGTCGTTTTCAGTGAGTGGATAGCCTCATAAAACTCGGCAATGGTTTCACGACAAAAGTTTTACAAGTTGAGGTCAAAAATAAGATTATTTTCAGGAAAATAGTAAATACGATTTGTATTAATTCACTTTATATACATATATCTATCTCAAGTAAATTATTGTTTCCAAAAATAGTAAATAGGATTTGTAATGCGTGTGAGTATTTATATATATTTATATATTTATATATACACACACACATACACAAACAAATATATATATATATATATATATATATATATATATATATATATATATATATATATATATATATATATATATATATATTTATTTATTTATATATATATAGACACACACACACATATAAATAAATAAATAAATAAATATATATATATATATATATATATATATATATATATATATATATATATATATATATATATATATATATATATATATATATATAATGTAAAATGTCTTATCATCTTTTCTTTTGTTATTCGAACATCGTTGTTTTGTGTTGTTGTGTTGTGGTGTTGTGTTGTGTTGTAACGTTAGAGGGTAAGAGAAGAAGAGAGTAGTGTTTTTACCAACGCTATAGTAGTACTTGATGATGACGAGGAGAACGGATGCCGGACGGAGCCGGCGCAATGTAACTTATATTTTCAATCTAAGGGTGCCTCACTTCCCGGCCGAGGATTTACCAGTCACGGAGACAGGAAAAGATGCTCTGCTGAAAGGACTAATGAAATTTTCTACGAGCTACCTACCAAGAGCCCCAATACAAAGCCTGGAGATTAGGCATGACACAAATGGATCGAAGGAATCGAAAACACCCTGTGGAAAGCATGCAATTCTAAGAACCTCATCAAAGCCGAGGCGCACCATGGAATTCGATTCGAGATATTCGTTTGTATTTTCAAACGACATTAATTTGTCGTTTGTTTCAATTTTTAAATCACATTCTTGTTACCGATAATTTCAAGGGCATTTATACTCCCTGTGATCACCATACTCATTGTCAAATTTAAATAATTAGCAATACTACTATCATAGAATCTAACATTATACTATCATAAATTACACTAGAACATCAAATAAAAAATCATAACACTATCATACATATTCTTACACTATCATAAATTACTTCTAAATGCCCCATCATACATTTAATCATACCATACATGAATTGTATTCAAACTCAACAATAAAATAACACACTATTGTTGAGTTTACATGACGATCTCTAAATTATACATGAATTTTCGAATTTTACATGAACATAGAGAATACATAAACCCTAAGCTATTAATTACATATTACTAATTTTCATACATATCCATTCGAATTATATCTATGTCATTTCGATTTCTAAAATCACTTCATCAAACATACATATAATCATACAATATATGAATTTGAATCTAAACCCTAAACCCTATAACACCGTTGAATCCCAATCGAACAAATAACATGATATTCATAGTGACATAAACCGTAAAAATCTCATCACAATCAAATAACAAAATTTAATAGGATTAATTCAATCAAATAACAAAAATAAATAGGATATGAATTAAATTCGAATCAAATAACAAAATTAAATAGGATATGAATTCAAATCTACACTCAGTATGATTACCCAACAAAATCAAATAACAAAAACAAAATACAAAATGAAAACGGAATTGGAAAAATCAGAAAAAAAAATACCATAAACACTCACATTAGGTGCTTTTGACTCGAGAAGACGAAGGATTAGCCATTGTAATCGTCCAAATTTGCTCTCGAGAAATGGAAGAATTGAAATGTCAGAATCGATCAAATTTGCTCTCGCTTTTCATGGTTTTTTCTTGAAACGGAGGTGAAATGGTTGAAATGAGGAAGAAGGGGGCGATAAGGGTTTGAAAATGGACGCTTCGCCCAAATTGGATGTATCCCTCCAAATTTGGACGGTGCATCCTCTTTTTGACGGAGAGACAGATGGCACCGCCCCAATTTGGACGGTTTTAGAGCTTTGGACAAAATGGACGTAAACCGTCCAAATGTTGACGCACCGTCCAAAATGGACGATATTCGCTTCAAAATGGGACGGCAGATCCAAAATTCGGACGGTTTTCGTCCATTTAGTCCATTCAAATTATTTGGACGAAATTAATCCAAATTTGGAGGTTTTGATCGAATATGACGATTTCTCCAAATTTGGACGGTGAACTCGAAAAATAATGTCGAGAATCATCCAACCGACCTAAAAAAAAAAAGTCGAGGTTAAAAGGGCCTGATTTTCCAAGTTCACGTTAGTTTCTTCCTCTCTTTCGATCACATTTTTTCCCCATTTATCCCCTTTCCCCACAGCGAACCCTCCTTTTTTTTTTCTCACTAGCAAATAAGAAATCGTCCGGCAACAAGATGGGTTTGTCGCCGGAAGAGGAGTTCAAAATCCCTCTACTAGTCAAGTTGAAGAATCGAATTCGATCTTCAAGTCGGCTTATGATAATTGCTGCTCTTATCGCCTTTTACATTGCTGTCTCTGCTCTGTTAGCATGGTGTATAATTGCTTCTGCGATACACGATGAGATTCAGCCTGAGATTGAGTTAAATTCCGTAATTGTTTGTCCAACAATTAGGGAATCTGTGATCTGGGATCTCAAATTCGACATCGTAAACCTCCGCAACGACTCAGAAATATGCATGAGCACCGGATTTAAGGTTTATATTTTTCCTTACAATCAAACCAAGTTATTGACAAAAGCGAAAGTTTCTCCGGCGTGTATTGAACCCGGAAATCATACGTCAGTAATTGGTTTGGTAGAGTCTTCTTCTTCTATTCAAGATCTGAATGAGTACTTAGATCTGACTAGCGGAACAATTCGTCTGGATTTGAAGATTCATAAAGATGGCTACGAACTCGTGTGTGGAGATGCAAAAGTTGCCCTATCATCCAACTCGTCTTGTGGATCAACGGTAGGAGATCCTTTTGCTTGTTCTTACCAACCGCACAGTGTTACGATTAGGTGGCAGTGGGTCGTGGAAGCTTTTTCCTTGTTAGTGTTACTTGTTTTCTTTGTTCTACTCATAGCTTGTCACTCGTATTTGTGCCGGCAGCGGGTACAATCTTAGTCTGGATTTGTGTCCGGACGTGGTTTGATGGAATTTAGCTGATTTGAGTATTAATTCTAGGGGGTCGTTAATGACAGAGCAATGAATTTTACTTTTGGGACACCATAATGAAAAGTCGAACCTTTGGTGCCACCGTATATTCACTTTTGTGCCATTAGTGACGCCCTTAATTATACTCTCCTCCCAAAGGATGAAGTAACGTATGAGTTAGGATGCTTCTATATTTCCTCGCAACATTCAATAAAGTCGGACCTATAGTCTGAAAAGTGGTGTTGTGGTAGATTAGCGGTGGTGCCTTTAACAAGCGCCAGTAGCTTACATCCTACATGTGAGGAAGTAGCATGATATAGTGATCACTTGCATTATCCATCTGGGAAGAATCATATCATGATATATATATATATATATATGTATTGTGAATATGTGGGAAGAAGATTATTATTGTTATTATGTGTTGCTTTCTTATATCATTTTTGTTGGAGCCGTGATCCCCTCCGGTGAGCACTCTACGCTGCGGTGTGTCCTCCTTTGATGACAATGGCAAAGTAAACCTTTTTTTTTTTTTTTTTTGGTTTCTATCGCTTAATATAATAATCCCTACTACTACTATATTAAAAGTTTGAGTTTGTTTTCTCCAAAAAGTATTTCTTCTTAATTATTTATTATTTAAATTTTATTTATTTTATTTTATTAAAATAAAATAAAATGTATTTGCTCATGTTAAATTAATTATTAAATTTTTTTGAAAAAAGTTAAATTATTAAATTGTATTTGCTAAATCCTAATCCTAACTAGACACTAGACGTTAAATTTATTTTTTATTTTAAAAATACACGTTAAAATCTTAATCCTAACTATACACGTTAAACTATACACGTGTATTTTGATGCCTTATTATTATTTTTATAGTATAATCATCTTTATTGTAGAACACGTTAAATAAAATTTTAGTTTCTCCCCAATTATTGCCTTATTAATTAATTAATTATAAAATTTTAGTTTCTCCCCAAAATCTTGAAGATCTCATAGGAAACGGATTTGCCTAAAAGACAATGTTGATGGAGTTCTTCACCCTTTGTCGATTAAATCAAAAGGTCTCTTAGTTCTTTGTCGATCAAATCAAAAGGGCAAAAAGCTTATGTGTTGTGAAATTTCAGAATTTCTTTTGCATGAAAGAGCACACAAAGATGGTGTTCTTCACCCTTTTTCGATCAAATCAAAAGGCCTCTTCATTCTTTGTCGATCAAATCAAAAGGGCAAAAAGCTTATGTGTTGTGAAATTTAAGAATTTTTTGCATGAAAGAGCACACAAAAATTAGTATTGGATAGATAAGAAAAAGTTGTGATTGGCCATATAAATGGTGCAAATCCATCAGAAGAGAAATGGATTATCTTAGATTGCTACTTAATCATGTTAGATGACGAACATAATTTGAAGATTTACTAAAGGTAAACAACAATAACTACACCAGACTCAGAGAAGCTGCGGAGAAAAGATGTTTATTAGAATCCGATCAGAGCATCTCGGAATGCTTAAATAAAACTATTGCCTTTAAAATGCCTAATGCATTAAGAAGATTGTTTGCAACTCTATAAGTCTACTGTCAACCAACAAATATTCGACAACTATGGAATACATATTGGGAACATATGTTCGAATATTTAATGCAAAATCATACAAAATCAGTCAAATCAATTATGGCCAAAGCTTTGGAATCCATAAATTGTTTTCCGGAAAGTATGGGGTAAAGACTTGACATCTTACGAGTTGCCAAGAATACTAGAATACTAAAACAACATTGTACAAAATATACTAAGAGTGATTCTTGATGAATCGTCTATAGCAATTCCCCAAGAAGAATTCATTTTAGACGAAACACTTAATTCTAAACAACAAAGTATATTTCAAAAAATTCTCTATAAGGTTGATAAAGGCCATTGTGCTATGTTTTCTATTGATGGGTCCGGTGACACAATGAAACATATTTATATAGGGCGAATGAGACAATAGATAGGTATAACAACAACCACATCAGAAGTTGCGACTGAAATTATGCTCATAGGCTGAACTGCTCACTCACGTTTTGAAATTCCAAGTAATGCAAATGAAACAAATATGTGAGATATTCTAATACAGAGTGGAAATGCATAATTACTATGAAAATCATGTCTAATCATATTAGATGAAGCACCAATGATAAAGAAACAGACAATTGAGACACTTGACAGAAGCTTAAAGGTCATAATTAGAAATTCTAACGCATTTGATGGAAAGATGGTTATATTTGGAGGTGATTTTAGACAAGTGCTTCATGTTGTAAATGCACGATACAACAAACAATAGAGACAAGCTTGGTGAAGGCATATTTGTGACCAATGTTGGAAAATTATACCTTTCTGAAAATACGAGAGCAAGATGAGATCTAAACTTCAGCCAATATTTATTAAGGGTGGTTTCTAGAGAAGAATTAACAAACACTGAAGGAGACATAGAGTTACAAAAAGAAATGGTAATTGAATATGATGAAAACAATGATGAGGTTTCGAAAAATCATTTAACCAATTATTTATTTCCATCTATATATGAGAATAAGCATAGCAATACTGGCCACCACTAATGAACATGTTGATAAGTTAAATGAAAAATTGTTATCA
Source organism: Gentiana macrophylla (assembly GCA_026214975.1). Taxonomy (NCBI): domain Eukaryota; kingdom Viridiplantae; phylum Streptophyta; class Magnoliopsida; order Gentianales; family Gentianaceae; genus Gentiana; species Gentiana macrophylla. The sequence continues at coordinate 4,852,102 of CM047816.1, read as the reverse complement.
ACCTTTCCGTGGGAATAATATTGTTTCAACAGCTTTGATCTATATTGATGATATTAATGACTATTATCAAGAAGAATTTCTCAATACTTTGTCATCAAATGGATTGCCTTCTCACAAATTAGTGTTAAAGAAGTATTCACCGATATATAGTTAAGCAACTTAGATCTAGAAGAAGGATTATGCAATGGTACAAGAATGATATATAAAGGGTTTATAGGAAACATGATTCATGCTGAAATCATAGTTGGGAAACAGTGTGGAAAGCACGTTTTAATCCCACGTATTCCACTCCCACCGGCAGAAAATAAAGGATACCCGTTTCATTTTACAAGAAAGCAATATCATATTCGTATTTGCTTTGCAAGACGATATTGTTTATGCTGAACGTGAACATACTACTTTAGGCCGGCTAAATTACAATTTCGGTCCTCTAACTAGACACGTTTTTCGATTTTGGTCCTGGTTTTTCTCCGGCGAAAATTTTAGTCCTGTAAGTGGTATTTTTTTGGCAAAAATAGTCCTGAACGCCGGAAAGACCACTTACAAGACTAAAATTGTCGCCGGAAAGACCACTTACAGGACTAAAATTTTCGCCGGAAAAGACCAATTTTAGTTCTGTTAGTGGTTTTTCCGACGTTCAGGACTATTTTTGCAAAAAAAGACCACTTCCAGGACTAAAATTTTCGCCGGAGAAAAACCAGGACCAAAATCGAAAAAACGTGTCTAGTTATAGGACCAAAATTGTAATTTATCCCTACTTTAGGTAACGAGACTACAGCCATTTTCACCTTCTTAAAGGTGCTTAGTGTACACCGATAAGTAGACCAAAGAGAACAAGTAACAGTAATAAGATCAAAAAGTCCCAGAAAGACCACCTAGTCGACCCACCGGAGTTTGTAAGAACACGTAAAAAGATCTCCTACCAATGATCCACAAGACGAGGAGGAGTTAGATGATAGGGCAACTTTTGCATCTCCACACACAAGGTTGTATCTATGGCTATAAATCTTCAAATCGAAACGAATCGTTCCACTAGTCGGATCTAAGTAATCGTTCAGATCATGAATAGACGAAGAAGCTTCTACCAAACCAATTACTGATGTATGATTTCTGGGTCTAACACATGTAGTCGGAGTAACAACCGCCTTTGTCAATAACTTGGTTTGATTGTAAGGGAAAACCGGAACCTCAAATCCGCCGAAGATGCATGTGTCTAGGTCATTGGAGGGGTTTATGATGTCGAGTTTGAGATCCCAGATTACAGATTCCCTAATTGTTGGACAACCAAGAAGGGAATTTAACTGAATCTCAGGCCGAATCTCATCACGTATCGAAGCAGCAAATATACACCAGGTGAACAGAGCAAAGAGAGCAATGTAAAAGGCGATAATAGTAGCCATTGCGATAACCAGACATGAAGACCGAATTCGTTTCTTCCATATACGACTGCAAAAATTGTCAAGTAGAGGGATTTTGAACTCCTCTTCGGTGACATTTTATTTGCTTTTGATATATAAAAAAGTTTTGATGGGGAAAAATAAGAAATTATTATCGAAAGAGGGGGAGAAATTTCTTATTTACTTTTGAAAAAATAGTTGTGCCTGTGAAAAGGGATAATGAATCCACTATCTTATTTACTATTATTTTACTTTTCTAGATCCAGCTCAATATTTTATTCAATCCACTATCTTATTTACTATTATTTTATTAATTCTATTATTTTATTATAATTTCTCTCATCAATCATTTCATCATCAACAAATGAAATAATATTAACCAATTCATTTTATTCACTCACTACACTATTTAACCATTACTTTATCAATATAGTATTTAATGAAAATTTCTTTCACCAATCATTTTTTCATCTACATAAATTTCAATACAACATTTCAACTTTATAATTATTATTTCATTTTTATTTTATTTTACTTTCTCCCTCCTGAATTCATTCAATCACAATCAATCCGAAACCAAACAGGGGTGCATCCCACTCCTTTCTGGTTGATATCACTCAGGATCCTCTGTTGTATGTCTTGGTGATGTGTGATGCTGTGATGAAGAAACCCAAGTGTATGTCTTGTTTTTTTTATTTTGTTTTTTAGCTGTTGAATTACCTATTTATCCTCCTCTTCCCTTATCACAGCAAATGTTGTGATGCCTCCTTACAGCAGATGATCCACACTCGATATTGATAGGGTTGCATCCCACTCCTTTCTAGATCAAAAGGTTGCAAAAGATGCTGGATGCAAATTGGTGCCTAGACCCAGCCCATGCTAATCACAGTGGCTGATGGGAATACCCTAAGAGTGGATACAAATGTTCTAAGGAATGAATACCAAATGTCATGATCTTGGCTGGTCTATGCAAGGGGACGGCTGATTAAGTTGAGAGGATGTGATATGGTTCTTGGGGGTTTGACTGGTTAGGGAAGCATAGCCCAGTGACATTCAATTTCCATACTATGTGTCTGACTATTCACATACATAGCTGGGAAGCCCTTTATCTCGAGAGATACTCCAATGAAAGGTCAATTAAACAGTTTGAGGAAGGGTACCTATGGCCTCATGGGATGCTTAAGTCAGATACAAGGGGAAATCATACAAGAAACCCCAACAGACTTGCTGCCTCTATTGGAAGAATTGCACTTTTGCCAGGGTCAACATACCACGTGACTTTTGTTGGCAGACCATGTAAAAGTGTTTTAAATGTCCACTGAATTTACTTTGCTAGTTTCAACCTGCTCCAAGGCTTATGGCAGGAATTGGATCACTGCTGATGCAAGTTTCGACTTTTCATTGTGGCGCCCTAAAATAGTAAATCTGATCGTTAACGACTCCACAGAATTAAGGGATAAACACCTTTACATGTGGTTTCACCTATTAAACCCTTTTCTTTTTTATGCTTTTAAAATATATCTTACTTTTGCGTCGTTTCTTAAAGGGTAAATTATAAAATCCGGCCAGAAAAGAGAATATTCCGACGGAATATTCCCTTTTTTTAATAAAACACCCGTTTTACCCCTTCATTTATTATTATTTGTTTTTGACTTCTTTTTCTCCTTTATAATAATATTATTAAAAAATTCTTTCTTTTATCAATCCCAATTAAAAAAAATAGCACGACAGGTTCAAATTTTCTCAGCTTCGTGACTTCTTCTTCTCCATCCAATTAGGGCTGCAAATTGGGTAGCCATTTCTTCAATTCTATTTCTCCAAAATTGATTTATCTTTTGTGAATGTTAGGCATAACTCCACCATTAGCAATGGTTACATCCCCAAGCAGTTTGCGCAGTTCCTCATCATTTCTCACAGCCAATTGAATGTGCCTTGGAACAATTCTAGTTTTCTTGTTGTCCCTAGCTGCATTCCCTGCAAGTTCAAGAACCTCAGCAGCGAGATACTCAAGGACGGCAGCAAGGTAAATAGGAGCACCAGCACCGACACGCTCGGCGTACTTTCCAGCCTTGAGAAAACGGGCGATACGACCGACGGGAAATTGCAAACCAGCCTTGCTGCTCCGGGATTGAGCCTTCTTGGCCGCTGCAGAACCGAGAGTCTTACCACGACCGGTCATTGATCTCGATAATTGAACACAGAAAGAAAGGTAAAATCAACCGAACTGTAAGAAATAATAATTGGAGGAGATTAGATCGAAGGAAGAAAAACTAACTGAATTTGAAAGATGGGGTTGTTGTTGTCGTTGTTCTTTGGATTCCGGTGCCGGTGCCGCCAAAGGCGGCGGTGATGCTGAAAGCAAGAGGGAGTAGATAGACAGAAAAGGAGGAAAAGACGGCGAGTAAATAAGGCGGCGCCATGGCCGACAAACGGAGAAAATAAGGGAAGGTGGAACAAAAGAGAGGCTGGTCTGGTAATCCAGGAAGTCAAAAACAAATAATAATAAATGAAGGGGTAAAACGGGTGTTTTATTAAAAAAAGGGAATATTCCGTCGGAATATTCTCTTTTCTGGCCGGATTTTATAATTTACCCTTTAAGTAAAACGACAGGGGGGTGAAGTATATATTTTAAAAGCATAGGGGGACAAAGGGTTTAATAGGTAAACCACAGGGGGGTAAAAGGTGTTTATAATCACATCAACTAAATCCGATCAAACTGCGTAACCCTCCTCCAACATCGAAGAAAAAAAGATATTGGATTAAGATTGTACCCAGAACAAAAAACAAATGTAAAACGATAAGTAGACCAAGTAACATGACCACCTATCTCCATGCTGTTGGACTAAGATTGTACCCCAAAACCACATCTATCATAAGGGATGATGAAGGAAGAAGGGTAATGCTTGAAAATCCTACTGAATAAGGATCTCTAATGTTGTTGGCATCACACTGAATCTACCGTAGACACCCTCACTTCATGCTAGGTTTGACTTTACAGAGGTCGAAAATAGACATTTGGCCTATGCAAAGTCGAATGTTGAGAAGTCCAATGTAAGTGCATGGTGCCCCAAAAATAGATTTGTTGTAATGCCATTAACGATTCCATTTTCAAGAAAATGTCTAGTAATAAGAAAATAACAGTAATAGAAGCAGGAATAGAAGATGTTAAGATTAGGGGTGAACAAAAATTCTAAAAACCAAACCAACCGGCTGAACCAAATTGAACCAAACCGGAAATGTATAAACCATGGTTTTTCGGTCGGTTTTCATATAACTTAAAACCAAACCGTTGAATACAATTTGGTTCCAATTTAAGAAAATAAAAACCGTTTAAAACCGGACCAAACCGGATGATATATATACACACACAAACACACACACACACACACTCACACTCACACACACGCGCACACACACACCTACATCTAATACTTTAAAACATCTATACGCTTTTTACTATCTATCTCATATCTATATTTACTTTTTACGTGTAATATAGTGGTGCTACATAGTTAATTTCATATCCTACATATTCCAATTTTGTTGATCATTTCACAGAATTGTCTTCAGTCCTTTGAAAGAATCTTGAGTACATTTCGGTTCACAACTCACCACTGCTAACTCGCTCTTCTCTTTATACTTGCTCAACACCAATATTTGAAATATGTGGATGCTCATTTGAATGACTTACTTCTCTTAATGATATTGATGAACTTCATTATGGATATTTGTCGATGCTGATTTGTATGACTTACGTCTCTTAATGATATTGATGAACTGCATAATGTATTTTTTTTAATATTATCTGGATAAATGCATTTATAAACCTTAGTTTTATATACGATTGTCTTTGATTTGCTTATAATTAGGTTATGTTTGACAATAACATTGTACAAATAATCAATATCAGTGTTTTGGAGATCATAAAATCATGAATATTTTCTTACTAAATAAAGCTCAAATCTATATCACATGTTTATTCATTTGATATATGTGTGTGTGTGTGTATGTGTTATCTATCTTCCATGTGTCTCTCCTTACTTATGAAACAAATCTATTCCTCTTTCTTTCCTAATCTTACTCAAAATACTATTTTGTGTTATGCATTTTGAGATTTATGTATGTCATTTAATAATATAGTTGTTTGTTCATTAATAGGAGTTTTTTTAAGTTGATGATTCATTGATGATCGAATTGAAACGAGTAAGATAAGAACCATGTGAAAACCGTAATAAACTGGAACCAAGTCGAACCAAACCGGACCGAATAACATGGTTTACGTCTTCAAACCGTTCTAGTTTGGTTTCAAAAATTTGAAACCGTATAAAATGGTTTGGTTTTAAAAATGATAAAAACCGGCCGAACCGGACCATGTTCACCCCTAGTTAAGATGATTGATACATTAACACCTGAACTTGAACAATAATTTACATGTTAAGGAGTTTACTTTGCCATTGTCAGCCAAACATTACTACCATTTATATACCACTACACTACTACCTTTATATTCACGAGTTTACTTTGCCATTGTCATCGGGGGGATCAAGGCTCCAACAAAAATGAAATAAGAAAGCAACACATAATAAATAAATAAATAAATAACCAGTACAAACTTCTTCCCACATATTCACAATAAACATATATATATATATATATATATATAATGATATGATTCTTCCCAAATGGATTATGCATGTGATCACTACATAATACTACTTCCTCACATGTAGCATCCAAATGTAAACTACTGGGCGCTTGTTAAAGGCATCACAACCCATCTATCACTGCAGAAATAGATTAGTTGCGATGCCTTTAACAACAGCCAAACAAAAGTATCATGTGAGGAAATATAGTAGCATCCTAATTCATACGTTACTACTTCATCCTTGGGTGGAGAGTATAACTAAGGGCGTCGTTAATGGCACAACTGAGTGAATATAACTACCGGGCACCATAGGTTCGAATATTCATTGTGGTGTCCCAAAATTAAATTTGCTGCGGTGTCGTTAACGGCACCCAGATTTAACTTCTCAATCCCTCTTTCCCCTCTCCTTTCTTTTCTGTTACTATCTTTCCTTTTCCTTTCTATGTAAATCCTTCAATCCAAACGGAGCCTAAGATTTTACACTCTGGACTAAGATTTTACGCGCCCACACAGTGAAAAGCTATGAGTAGACCAAAGAAAACAAGTAACATTAACAAGACAAAAGCTTCCAAGACCCACACCCACCTAAACGTAACACCATGCGGTTGGTAAGAACAAGCAAAAGGGTCTCCTACCATTGATCCACAAGACGACGAGGAGTTGGACAACAGTGCAACTTTTGCATCTCCACACACGAGTTCGTCGCCATTTCTATGAATCCTCAAATCGAGAGGAATCGTTCCGCTAGTCGGATCTAAGTACTTATTCAGATCTTGAATAGAAGAAGAAGCCTTGTTAGAAGATAGACTAAAATGTAAGGACCTTATTGTTATTATTTTAAAGTATTGTACTGATGATGTAATTATGTACACATATATATTCTGTGTACAAGACTTAATGATGTATGGAATGATGGTAAAACCCTAGCTGCTACTTCTTATCTTGGTATCAGAGAAACGGGTTCTATGGCGGCAAACACCACCGTCATGTCCGGTGAGCCAACGCCACCGGTCGTTTCTTCTTCTGGTCCTAATACTCAACTTTCAGGGTCTCTATCTTCTATCAGCATCATGCCCACACCAATTCCACAAAATACTGTTCGAAACACTTCATCTCCGACTCCGACTGTGACCATCTCCGGTCACATGCAGACCCGAGGGATTCCCGACCTGAATGTTTCTCACACTGATCCATCTTTTCCTAGCTTTTCTCTTGGCTCCTTACCACCGTTGTCCACCTTTATGATGTCTTCTCCGACACCAAATCGCCTTGTCGGCTCAACACCAAGCCCATTTGGTGGTCATCCGACTCAAAAGTCAGACTGTGAAGCTTGATCGAGTAACTATCTTCTCTGAAGTCAACTATTCTTCCGATTGTTCGTGGTCATCGGCTTGAAGGGTATCTCCTTGGAACTCAAATTCGTCCACCTCAATTTGTTGTTTCTCCTGTATATGCACTATCGCAAATCCCGCCTATGACGATTGGTTTGCCACTGATTCTTTACTTATGGGATGGTTGATGGCTTCAATGACCGAACAAGCTCTTACAGAGGTAGTTGGTTGTCAATCGAGTCATGAAGTCTGGAATACATTGGAAATACTGTTTAACAATCGATCTGAAGCACGCATGCTGGAGTATAAAGGAGCCCTAACCAGAACTGACAAAGGATCAAAATCAATGGTGGATTACCTTGCCCTAATGAAGTCGTATTCAGATGGTTTGGCTGCATTGGGTATCCGATTTCCAATCTTTGAGCTGATTCTAGCAGCTTTGGGCGGCCTTGGCAAAGACTATGAGTCAGTCATAGTCAATATAACATCAAGGATTGGTTCTTTGACGTGGCAAGAAGTGCAGTCTCAGCTTGTTACTCACGAGCGCCTGTTGGCTCGTTTCAATCCTTCAATCAACCTGGATGTTCCATCTCCAGTTGCTAATTTGGCCTCTCAAAAGTCTAGAGCTATGAATAGGGGTAACAGACAAGGAAACAACAACTATGGTGGCCAAGATTCTGGAAGAGGCCGCGGTTACAGAGGCAATAGAGGTGGTAGAAATAGAGAGGTGGAAGGTCCGGTTCGGTCTGAGGCGGTGTGCCAAGTTTGTGGAAAACCAGGGCACATAGGCGCAAAACTGCTATCACGGTATGATTCCTCTTATACTTTGGACTCCGCTATCTCTAACAACTCGAAATGGTGCATATCACGATTCTAGTCTAGATCAAATGTCGCATATGTTGTTTCATAACGATACTATGATGGATCCAAGTTGGTATCTTGACAGTGGGGCAACCAAATCATGTCTCTAATGATCTTAATAACTGCATTTGAGCTCTGGGTATGAAGGTCCGATGCACTCACGGTAGAAATGGTGAGTCCTTACCCATTACTCATGTTGGTCATTCCACACTTCCAACCAAAGTAGTATCTCCAAACTTTCCTTAAATGGCATCCTTCATGTTCCTAGTATAACTAAGAATCTTCTTAGTGTTTCTAAGTTAATCTTGATAATTCTGCTTTCCTTGAATTTCACTCGATTCTTGTTTTGTGAAGGATCTAACTACCAAGAGAATTCTCCCCCAAAGGCACTCTTAAAAATGGCCTCTATCAAATGTCTATTCCAGATCGTTTGAGCTCTCCTCCACCCAAAGATTGTGAAGTTTTGTCTCCATCAACTCAGCTTTCTGAAGTTGTGTCTTGTCCTGGTGCCATCAAGTCCTGTACTAGTTCTGGTTAGGTCTGGTCCTCGCCTTTTGTTAGCTTGCATTCTGTTCAAAACAAAGCCAATGTTTGGCATAGGAGGTTAGGTCATCCCTCTAGTAGGGTTCTTGGTCAAGTTCTAAGAGTCTGTAATGAATCTCTTGATCTTAATGAAAGACTTTCTTTTTGTGAAGCTTGCTGTCTTGGTAAACAACATTCTTTATCTTATTCTCTTTCTACATCTAAGACTGTTGTACCCTTTGATCTGGTTCATTCAGATCTTTGGGGGCCCTCTCCAGTTCATTCTTCAACTGGATATACCTATTACATACATTTTCTTGATGACTTCACTAGGTTCACTTGGATTTTTCCCTTAAAAGCAAAATCAGATGCTATAACTGCTTTTACACATTTCAAAACTCAAGTTGAAACTCAATTTAACACAAAAATTAAATGTCTGCAAACAGACTGGGGGGGAGAATTTAGAAACTTTGAACCTTTGTTGAAGGATTTTGGAATTAATTTCGACATCCTGTCCTCATGCCCATGGCCGAATGGCAAGGCGAGAAAGAAAACACAGGCCATTGTAGAAATGGGTTTAGCTCTCTAGCTCAAGCTTCCTTACCACTCAAATTCAGTGGGAAGCTTTCACACACTCTGTTAGACTCATAAATTATCTACCAACTCCTGTTCTAAATCATAAGTCACCTTTTGAATGCTTATTTGGAAAACTTCCAGATTACACCATGCTAAGAGTCTTTGGCTGTGCTTGTTATCCTTACCTTAGACCCTATCATAATAGGAAGTTTCAGTTTCATACTCAGAAGTGTACCCATCTTGGTCTCAGCCCCTGTCACAAAGGATATCTGTGTCTTAGTCCTAATGGTAGACTTTACATATCTAGAGATGTTACCTTTGATGAGGATAACTTTCCTTATTCCAAATCCAACACACCATCCACTATTGCCACAAATCCTGTTAATTCCAGTGATCGGTGATCCCGTGTTGTCCTTACCAGTGTCCTCAAATCAGTTTCCTGACTTATCCAATCAAATTGATGCTGAATCTCCTCACTCTTCTTATCCATCTCTCAACAACTCACCTATCCCTGCTACTTCTCCTGTTTTTCCTACATCTACTCCCTCTCATTCTATCACTCCTTCTGGTGACTCTATGTCTGATTCTGTGTCCTCATCCATGGCCAGTCCCACTATCCATCCTGATTCCAGTCATGAATCTCCTGTCATATCCTCTACACTGCTTTCACCTCTAATACCTCTGTTGTCAATCAACATCCCATGAAAACCAGATCCAAATGTGGTATCTACAAACCAAAAACCTTTTCCTATCTTGCTACTTCCAATCTTTCCACTCATCCACCGTAACCTACTAGGGTGTCTCAAGCTCTAAATAACCCTTCTTGGATGCAAAGCTATGAAAGATGAATATGATGCCTTAATGAGGAACCATACTTGGGATTTGGTTCCTAGTGTCTAAAGCTCACAATGTTGTAGCTAATAGGTGGGTCTATAAGCTTAAGTTAAATCTGATGGATCATTAACAAACACAAAGCTAGATTGGTAGCTAAAGGTTTCAATCAAACCCCTGGAGTGGATTATTCGAAACCTTGACCCTGCTTGCTAGAGCTTCTACTATCGTAATTATTTTGGCTTTAGCTGTTGCTTTGGACTGGCCTATTAGGCAAGTAGATATAAACAATGCCTTCCTTAATGGAACCCTATATGAATCTGTGTTTATGGAACAGCCTGAAGGCTTTGTTGATCGATTCAAGCTGGACATGTCTCATCACCTAAAAAAGGCTATCTATGGACTAAAGCGAGGCTCCTAGAGCCTGGTTTGATGAGTTGAAGAAACAGATGCTTGTGTGGAATTTTGTTCACCCAAGTCGATCCTTCTTTATTTGTGCTTCACAAAGTGGTAGAACACTCTTGTATGTTCTTGTGTATGTTGATGACATACTAATTACTCGGGAATGATGCCTCAGGTGTTAAGAAGTTTGTCGTTGATTTAAATTCCAGTTTTGCACTTAAGGATCTTGGTAATCTGCACCATTTCCTGGTAAAGTGCAGTGTGAGAGATCGAGAATGGCTTGTTTCTTTCACAAAGATGTTTATGCTCAACATCTGCTGCAAAAAGCGGGTTGGAGAATCAAACCATGTCCCACTCCCATGGTTGCCACTTCCAAGGTGCCTCCTTCACAAGAACTTATGAAGAATCCTACAACTTACGTAAGTCTTTGTTGGGGCCTTGCAGATCGACCTTCACCAGGCTGATCTTGCCTATCAAGATTAACTCCTTGAGCCAAGATATGCAGCAGCACCAACTGCTCTCCCACGGCAACAAGTTAAACATCTTCTCGATATGTGAAGGGCACCTCTATCATGGTTTCTTTGCTTTAAAGCCTCTCAACCACTTTGCATATTCATGCCTTTAGTGATCTTGATCGGGCTGTGATAAAGAAGACAGAAGATCTGTAGCGACTTATTGTATATATCTAGTGGCTCTCTCATTTCTGGTCCTCCAAAAAGCAACATGTTGTCTCTGTGTCATCCACGAATCTGAATACAGAGCACTTGCCAATCTTTGCTTGAAACACAAAGTGGCTTCTAAATGTTCTCGTCGAGGCCCAAGATCAAACCAAAGAAGATCCACTCGTACTATGGTGTGATAATTTGGGAGCTGGTTCTCTTGCCCACAATCCTGTAATGCATTCCAGGATCAAGCATGTGGAATTGGATGCACATTTTGTCAGAGAAAAAGTGATGCAAGGTACTATGCAAGTTCAGTACATTCCCTCTTGTGATCAAGTGGCTGACTCCTTGACCAAGCCTCTAAGTTCTAGTTTATTTACTTCATTCAGGCACAAATTAAATGTAGTTAATACCCCATTTAATTTGAGGGGGGCTGTTAGAAGATAGACTAAAATGTAAGGACCTTATTGTTATTATTTTAAAGTATTGTACTGATGATGTAATTATGTACACATATATATTCTGTGTACAAGACTTAATGATGTATGGAATGATGGTAAAACCCTAGCTGCTACTTCTTATCTAGCCTCTGTCAAACCAATTACTGACGTATGATTTGTGGGATCCATACACGCTGAAGAAACTCTCAGAGTCGCTTTTGTCAATAACTTGCTTTGATTGTAAGGGAAAATAGAAACCTTAATTATTCCGCCGCTGATGCATAACTCTGAGCCATTGTAGGGGTTTACGATGTCGAATTTGAGATCCCAGATCACAGATTCCCTAATTGTTGGACAAACAATTACCGAATTTAACTCAATCTCAGCTGAATCTCATCCTCTATCCTGAAGCAATTATACACCAGGCTAACAGAGCAAAGACAAAGAAGGTAAACGCCGATAAGAGCGAAATTACGATATAAGTACACGAAGATCGAATTCGTTTCTTCAATTCAGATCAAAAAATTGTCAAGTAGAGGATTTTCAACTCCTCTTCCGCCGACAAATCCATCTTGTTGCCGCAGGATTTCTTATTTGCTTTTGGAAAGAAAAGGATAAAAACAAAAGGGTTAGCTCCTTTGAAAAGGGAAACTTCTTGTGTGACGAGGGATTTCAGAGTGAAGTGACCGGTGAGTTGATCATAACCATACAGTTTAGATGTTAGATGTAAACTGTGTAGCCCTGATCAATCCATCGGTCACTTCGGTGCATGTGAAGATATTAGGGAAGAACTTCTCTTTGAAAAGGGGATAAATAAACGGGGGAGGAATTGTTCATATAGCCTTTTTTTTTAACTTGTCATTGTCTATTTAGTCCTTAACTAAATATCTATTTAAAAACAAAAGGAAAAACCTTATTTCCCTGTGTTCCCGAAATTGTCCCAACCTCCATCAGCCCCAAAATCCCCAAAATTCACCACACTTAGCCAAATTCTCCATCTTCTTCTTCCTATCAACACACACATAACACACAAAACCTTGTTTTCCAATTCTTCCCCAAACTTTGCTCTTGTTGTCATCGTCTTTTCTCTTGAAATCGTTTTACCTACCCCCAATTCCTGAGTATTTATGCTCTTCTTATCAATCCACACGATTTGATCAAATTTTCGCAGGAGGATCTCAATATCGAATTGATTGGTAAGTAATATACAATTTGTTGTCTTTAATCGATTTAAGTGTGTTTTGTGTATTTAATCGATTTAAGTGGGTTTCGTGTCTTTAATCGATTTAAGTGAGTTTTGTGTCTTTAATCGATGTAAGTGGGTTTCGTGTCTATAATCGATTTAAGTGTGCTTAGTGTAATGGGTTGTTTGATTTATAGTTTATGATGAATTTGATTGTGAAAACGGACTGTGTAGCTCTGCTTTAATTTGTGGTATTGAATTAAGTGTGTTTATGATAATGCATGCAGATTAATTGCCAAATTGGTTGAATTGTGAAATGGGTTATTTTATTTGGAGTTTATGGTGAATTTGAATGTGATAGCTCTGGTTTAATCTGTGGTATAATGAATTGTTTGTTAGATTTTGTATGTTAAACTAGATTAGTCGTTGGTATATTCTTCTTGTTTGATATAATCGTTTTTTTATTGTAGTAAAACATGAAGCTCAAATATGAACTAACATCGGAAGACAGGAGCAAAAAGTGTCATATACTCAACAGAAGTTCCATCGATAAAGCCCAGCATGTGTTTGAAAAGTTAGACGGTAAACACAAAAAACTGTTTAAAGCTTTATGTTTCGGTAAGTTACTTGAAATTAGATTGAATCAACTTGTTCATCAGTTTGTGATGAGGGTGGCAAAGACTGAAAGGGAGGACAAAATTTGGTTTGTTGTTGGAGAAAAACAACTAAGATTTGGTTTAAAAGAGTTTACGCTTGTTTCGGGTTTGAATGTTGGCGAGGCTGGGTTTGGTGATCAACAAAAAGGAAAATCTAGTCCGATTGTTACAACTTATTTGAAGAAGAAGACATCAATAAAGAGAAAGGATCTGCTGGACGTGTTTGATCGAGCACACATTAAGAATCAAACCGATCGATACAAACTGGGATTGTTGGTTGTTTTGGCTTATGTTGTGTTGGGTTGTGAGGAGAATTTACAGTTGGATTGGTGGTGGTTTGATTTGGTGGAGGATTTGAATGCATTCAACAAGTTTCCATGGGGGAACTTGTCTTATAAAAGCACCATTCATGTGTTCAATCGGGACTTAAGTGATTGGTTCAAAAAGGATGTGATAAAGTATTCATTGTATGGATTTCCGCATGCTTTCATGGTATGTATTCGAATATCGACATTATTGTAATTCGAATTGTTATATAAATGTTTAATAGTTTTTGTAAATGTTATGTTATGTAGGTATGGGCAAATAAGCCATCCCGTATTTACTGAAAAGGGATCCTTGTTAACTCAAGAGGTCTTCCAAGAATGGTGAAATGGGAAGTGACAAAGAGGGTGAACTCTGCGAAAGTCGAAGCGCTTTTGCAGTTGGAACAAGTTTGAATAGATATTTTTTTTAGGTGTACTTATATTTTGTTGTGGTTTTTATGATGTTTAATTCATATTTATGAAACGAATTCAATGTAGATAAAAGTTCTACCAAAGCTTGTTCCAAGTGTAATGAGGCACGTAAACCATATTACGTCGCGTTAACTAAACACAATGTTATTGTACCGACAACGGGAGGATGATATTGAAGGACAACGTGGAGGCGCTTCTCTCACGTAAGAAAGTCCTCAACCCGATATTGCTTTGAAAAAGAAGGTGGAAGTTTTGGAGAAGATGGTGGATGCTTTGCAAAAGAAGGTTGATTTGATGGCGGGTAAGTTAGTTTGTGAAAAATGCAAAATTGTCATGAATCCTTCTAGTGACATGGTTGGAGGTCATGAAAAGGAGGAATCTGAAGAAAAGGAGGAGGACGTGATGGCGGATGATGGATGTGATGAGGGGGAACAATCTGAATCAAATGAGGAGGACGTAATGGCGGAGGGCTCGAATGAAAAAAGTGCATTGGAATCTATAATGGCGTTGCATACTTCTGTGATGGCGGAGTACATGAAGGAAAAGAGTGCAAGAGAATGTACATTTTTGAAAGTCCATATGTGAATTAATGTTCATATGTGAATTATTCTTTTTTTATATACTAGTAATTAATGAAAAAAGCATGAACATTTGATAAAGCATGAACATTTGATTTGTGAATACTGTGTTTGACTCGGTTGCCCTAGTAGACTCGACAACCGAGGATAAGACGGTGATTACGGTGGAAGAAGATGAAGAACCGGAAGGTACTTTTTAAAAAAAATTAACATAATTTCGTTTATTATGTTAATGACTAGTAATCCTAACTAACAACTGGTTTATTTAGAGAAAGGATTGCCCTTGTTGGTACAGCTTGGAGCACGTATGGTGCGGAAAGTGGAACATGTTGAAGCGAAGCCTCCTATTCGTCCCTTGAAAAGAAGGAAACTTAATGTTGATGTGTACGATCCGTACCGAGAAGCGGATCCCGCGTTGATGGAGTGCTACGAAAAGTGGCTACTTGAAGTTGGAGATGGCAGGTACGCCGAATTTTTGTTCCTTGAAGTAAAACTTTAAGTCCGTTGTTCATTTTATAATAATTTTAATTCTGTAATCCGAATTTTTTTACAGCGGTTTGGTTGTGCGGTTGGTTGATTATGAACTTCCATATTGTTCTTTGAAAGCTGTTGTTGATGGTGAAGCATTGCCAAGCTTTGTAAGCCTGCTTTATTTTTAAAGTTGCAGCAAGATATTAAAGTATGTGCTTTAGGGTTAGGGTTTAGTGATATATAAATTTCGGAATGCAGATTTTGGATAGTGCGAGATCCGGAGACGCAGCGATGCGCACCCGGCATTGTTTGAACAAGATGCATGTGTTCTTGATAGCCGTTTTGCATATTTTGTGAAAGTTGCCTTCAAAGACTATGTGGAAGGGAAGAAAGGGAGAAAGAGAACAAGGGATGACAAAAGTAAACTGTCGAATCTTGAAACAATTCCTAAAAAGTTATGTAAAACATTGTTGAACTATGTGAAAGGAAAAGCTCCACATGCAAGCAAACCGTTGCTTGCCGATATTTTTATGTTCCAATTGTTGACGCATGTCATTGGTTTGTATTGAGGATTGATATCGACGAGCGGAAGATATGTGTGTATGATAGCCTCCCGGGGCATGTTAAAAAAGCATTCTTAGATGGTTGGTTGGAGCCACTTGAAGTCGGAATACCGTACATGTTGAAGAACTTTGTAGTGGGTTATGAGAAGTACAGTTTAGAGAAGTTCTCGGTTGAGAAAGTGACAGGCCTGCCTGTTCAAGGAAATGGGTAAGTTTGATTTCATATATTCAAAGTGTAGATACATTTCTTAGTTTTTAAGACGATGTTGGTTTAACTTATTTGAATATTTTGTAGGGTTGATTGTGGCTTGTTCGCCATTAAATGGATTGAGTTCTTGACAGGGAGACAGGATGTGCGATCTCTTCAGGTTGAATACATGCCGATGTGGAGAAAGAAGCTAGTTGCGGAATTGTTAGCATGGCGTTTTGAGCCATAAACATTTTAAGTCGTTTAATATTTTATGATGTTTTGTACTACTTTTTAACATTAAATGCTTTCTGCAATTTAACATTTCTACTTGTTTAACATGTTATGATGTTTAAGCTCGTTACAGTATAAGATATTGAATGGAATGTATGATGCAATCACAATTTCATCAGAAGTTGAAACTTGTTACAGACATCATTAATATAATCCGATGATGTTTGTGGAAAAAAAATAATTAATAGAGTTTTAATATTATATAAAAGGCTTTTAAATGTGATAATAATTAAAATAAATACAAACACTTTTAAATGAATAATGATACAAATACTGCATGATATCACAATTTCATCATAAGTTTAAGCTTGTTACAGACATCATTAATAAAATTGGATGATGTTTGTGGGAAAAAATTATTAATAGGCTATTATAGGAGGAGATAATTAAATTAAAAAACTAAAAGTTGGTGGTTATATTTAAGTGAGATAATAATTAAAAGAAATATAAATTAAAAAACTAAAAGTCGGTGATTATATGTCATTATAAAGAATTTAAAGCGTTGTGTTTAATAAAAAGGCATGTGAAGAGGTTATATGAAGAATGAAGCGGCATGCGGAATTTAAAGCGTTGTGTTTAACAACACGCTATTTATATACCCTATTTAAACACCCTATTTACACTAACATAGCGCCCCTATTTTCTGATAAGGAATTTCAATTGAAAGAAAGAAAAGAAAAAAGTCGAAAATGAATCCAGAAACCCAACAAGGTGATCTAAGCATTCAAGATTTGAAGAAGGCGATTGATGGTATGCAGACGGAAATGGAAGCGATGAAGAAGCGAATCAGCTACCTGAATTTAGAGGTGAAGGAACAGGACATGGAGATAACCCAACTAACTACGGATGTTGAAGCAATGGAGGGTGAGATAGTGATTCTGAGATCGAGGTTCAAGTTCTACTTGGATAAGATCAATGAACTTGTCAAACTGGTGAACAATGTGTACACTGCAACCGTGCGTGATCTTCCTGTCGCTGAGATCCCTTACTGGATGGGTTGATTAATCATGTGCTTTAGGGTTAGGGTTTTAAATTAAGTTTTTAAATTTCGTTTTAATATGTTTAATTTTAAGTTTTTGAATTTTGTATCATGTTAAGTATGGAGAATTTTATTTCATTTCTATAATTTCCTCTATTGTTGATGTTTTTACTTTTTTATTTATTGTTTTGTCACCTTTTATGTTTTATTTTCTATTATTGTTCAGATAAAAAAAGTTATCATTGATAGAAAGAATTAAAAAAAATAATCGTTGTGGTTAATAAAGAGGCATGTGAAGAGGTTATTTGAAGAATGAAGCGGCATGTGAACAACACAAGTTTCAAAGGATAATTCCAAAACCGTTGTAAATTAGTATTATTTTAAAGCATTGATGAAAAGATAAAGAATGCATCACAAGTTTAAGCTTGTTACAAAACCCTATTTTTCAAGTATTGATAAAATTAAAATTAATAATGAATGGGAGGAGTTTTGCATTGAAATGCATTTTGAGTTCCTGTGTCATTGAAAATTGCAATTAATTGATACACTTATGACACGGTTATAGAGAATATTGCAATTAATTGATACATTTTTATCAGAACCAGACCCTTATGGCTGTCCCTTCTCTCGAAGAGATCCATGCTACGATTTTATCTATGAGCTCTGATAGTCTTTCTTTGGTCCGGATGGGTATACGTCACATTTTTTTAGGCTTCTTTGGCGCGATCATTAAGCATGATATTGTCTCGGCCGTTGGTGACTTTTTCATGGGAGGCACCTTCCTCGTTATTTCTCTACCTCCACGATCATCCTTCTTCCGAAAAAGCAAGGGGCTGATAAATGGAAGGACTTTCGACCGATCAGTCTCTGCACCGTCTTTTCCAAACTTATCACCAAAATTATCACGCAGCGTTTGAATGCCTATCTTCCCTTGCTGATCGCGGATCAACAGACTGGCTTTGTCCCTGGCAGATGCATCACTGATAATATCTTGTTGGCTCAAGAGCTTTGTAAAAATGTTAATAAAAAGATCCGGAGCCCCAATATTATGCTCAAATTAGATATGGAGAAGTCGTATGACCGCATGGATTGGGGTTTTATAATGAGGATGCTGAGGATGTTTGGCTTTCATGAGCCGTTTGTTGACCTCATTTTCAGAACCCTTGCGGATAACTGGTTTTACATCCCGCTCAACGGTACTCCTTCCACGCACTTTCATGCTACTCGTGGTGTGAAGCGGGGCGACCCTCTGCATCGCCGCTTCTTTTGTCCTTGCCGCTGAGTATTTAGGGCGGCTCATTAATGATTTTATGGATCGAATCCTGGCATGCAGTTTCACTCGAAGGTCAAGGGTATTCACTATCTTGCTTTTGCTGATGATACGATCCTTTTCACCCGCTGCAACCGGAAAGGACTCGAGGGGCATCAAGGAGCTGTTCCACCATTATGAGCTTGTCTCGGACAACGCCTTAATTCCACCAAAAGCACTTTCATCGGCCATAAGTCGCCGGCAACAAAGCGGGATGGGTGCACAATATTTTAGGCTTTAAGAGCGAGGATATGCCCTTTTCGCTACCTGGTGCACCTCTTTTCGGGTCGGAATCGCATTTTGTTCTACCAGGATATCATTGATAAGGTGCGTATAAAGCTTCACCACTCGGGGTATTATCATCCTCCTTGGGGCAAGTTTATTCTTCTCGTGCATGTTTTAACGTCCATTCCGATTTACATCCTTCAAGTCCTTGTTCCCCGAAAGAGGTTATTCATCGCATTCATCGCATCTTTAATAAGTTTCGTGGATAGTGGACTGACGGGGGTCGATTCATTGGAAATCTTGGGATAAATTGTGTACGCCGACAACGGAAGGTGGTTTGGGGTACGTGACCTTTTTGATGTGAGTGACACTTTTGCGATCAAGTTATGGGTCCGCTTAAGGCGTAAAAGGTATATGGGCTAAAGCTATCTATAATACTTATATTATTGATCAATCCCCGTTGGATGCTCCTGAGCCAACGCCGTCTACACCTATGTTAAAGAGAGTTTGGATGATGTGGGATCTTGCAGAGCATGCTATCACTTGGAAAGTAAATGAGGGTAATATCGACTTCTGGAGGGACGACTGGACTACTCTTGACTTGGGCAACCCTCCTCAAGATCGTTTCTGGAAGATTAATGAATTCTGGGTTAAAGGCAAGTGGGACTCTCACCTTTTGCATTCTCTTCTCCCCTCACACATTGTTGAGGAGATTTTGCTTGTTCCAATCATGCCTGGTACAGCTGACGAGCTCATATGGTCCCGTACCCCTGATGGCAGGTTCACCACTCACTCAACGTGGGACATGACGCGCACTCACCACCCTGAGAACGTAATCTACAAGATGATTTGGAACAACCTTTTACCTCTCAAGATCTCTTTCTTTGCTTGGAGGCTCCTTCATAACATTTTACCTACGGACTCCAACATTCAACGCCGTGGCATCCCTTTAGTAACTAAGTGTTTTGCTTGCTCTCACGGGGAGGAAATCCGACATCTCTTTATTGATTGCCCTTTCGCCGTTGCAATTTGGTCCTACTTCATGAATCATTTTGGCCTCAGATTTACACCTACTTCTGGGATTGTGCCGCTTTTTACCTTTTGGAGGAACTCGGCTAGTAGTATTTATAGCCTTCGCCTTATTGTGCCTGTGATTGTCTGTTGGGGTATTTGGGCGACGAGAAACCAGTGTCGGCACGATGATATTCAACCTTCTACTCAGCGGACTATCATTCTTATTGAGCGGGCCGTCAGGCAACTTGCTTTCCGCCGGGATTTGGACGCATCTGTCTTGGGAACCGATAAAGGGGCGCTTTCTTCAGCCCGTTCAAATTCAAATCCGTCCTAAACGTCGGTTGATCTCTTTGCGGTGAAACCGCCTTCCTAGAATACTAAGCTAAACGTGGATGGGAGTGTTCGGCATGGCATGGCTTATGGAGGAGGTATTCTATGTGATTCTGGCTTTGGAAGATTCATTTTGGCCTTTCATGCTTGCTTTGGCCAGGGTACCGCTTGTGGACGCCGAGGTTAAAGCTTTATTATTCGGCTTCGGTTGTGTAATAAAGATCAGCCCATGGATATTGAATCGACTCGCTTCTATGTTCACCGTATTATTTCGGGTGGGAAGGGGCGGAGGTGGCCCTGTGTGTCTCTTCCTTACTCGGATACATCACATCCTCGCTTCTCGATGTCGTATACCATTTCACACGCTTACAGAGAGTGCAACGGGGTTGCGGACGGCCTAGCTTTGCTTTGGAAGGGAGAATCGGATCTTCGATCAACAAAGGGATGTCCTACCACATATTTTGCGACTTATTTACGATGATCTTCATGGACCACCGATAAGGGAAAAATTCATAGTTATTTTTATAACTTTTTACCCGCTTCTAATATCATTTTGAGCACTTTTATATCATTTCAAGTCATTAATTCCTTAGATTCATCCAAATATATAAGTAGTAGTTATTTTATAAAATATCGTATTTTATCATGTTTTGTAGATTTTGTACCGGTTTAGTAACCGGAGTGTCGTGTCGGATTTACGTTTGGTATTTTGGTGGTTTATTGCAGAATTATAGGTTGACCAAAATCCCGAGTGACGACACACGCTTTGAGGCTTAAAAGAGGTATTTTGAAGGATCAAGAATGTTCCACAAGCTTACAAGTTCAACGAGTCGGTTTTTCTGCGTGACTTCGATAAATATGAGACCCGACTTAGAGGCATTTTCAGGGAAGTGTTCTTCATGAAAGTTTTAGATCTTCAAATTAGCTTTCCAACGCATTTTGAATCACGTCAATCGGAGGTCTACAACTCAAGATATGGGCGTTTCTGACGAACAAATGAAATCCTTTCGAACCGGATAAATCCCGATTCGAGTGGTGCAAAACAAAATTGCATATTTTAGGAGCTAGCTTGCTCACATGGGATGTTATTATGAGGAATATTAGCAATGATGATAAATATTCCCTCCCACATGCTAAATTCCATCCCATATACAAACTTCCCAATAACTACCTCCCTTATATCACCTCTCCCATAGATACAACCTTCCTTTTCCCTATATATACCTTCCTTTCATGAAGAAACATGGACCTTCCCTTCCTCCTTTCCCCATTTTCGCCCCTCTCCTCCTTTCTTCTTCTCCATTTTTTTTTCCCAAACTTCCATCTCCTAATTTCTTCCATCTTCTCTCTTTTCCCCAAACACTTTCTTTTCTTCAAACACTTTCTTTTCTTCCCAACTCCCTTCACCTTGCCGCCCTTCTCTTTTTATTTTGTTTTGTTTTATTTCTTGTTATGTAATATAACATATATAGATATAAATATATTTCCTTTTTGTTTCTTTTATTTTCTTGTCTTTCTTTCTTTTTGCTTTGTAGTACTATATATATATATATATATCCCTTGTCCCCTTGTCCCCCTTATCTTTTATTCTCTTTGTCTCCTTTTGTTTTTTTTCTTTTTCAGTAGCATGTAGTATTTATATATATATATATATATATATATATATATATATATATTGCGTAAGTAAATATATATATATATATATATATATATATATATATATATATATATATATATTTACTTACGCATTTACTTACGCACTTATATATATATATATATATATATTTACTTTTATGCACTTATATATATCTATGTATATGTATATATATAGTATATTTTCCTTTCCCGTTGTTATGAGTAGCTAAACGTATCACAAATTTAATCATGTAAAATTTGGTGAAATCAACCTTTGGAAGATAAAATTGGGAGTGTGTTGTGCTTTTTATTGTTGAATCTCACATATTTCACGTCTTAGAACTTGTTATAACAGATTTGGGCTAGATTAGCTACCTAGGTCAAAAATCACACACATCATTCTTGAGAGTGTTCAGAGAGAATGGTGTGGGAAAAAGGGTTCTAAGATCGGGAGGTAAAACATACCGGGGTTTTAGGTCGTGAATTCAGGCCCGCGCTCATCGATGTATTATTATCAACATAATAACTTGAATGTGGTAGTTAGATTAGTGTAGTTTAGTGTTAGACCCCGGGGTTGAACTATGAAGTGCCGGGTGGTTCTTGAGCCAACGATGACAAGTTGTTTCACGGAGTCTTTCGGGTAGACCATGGATTAGGTAAAGCTTCGGTTTACTGCTTTGACACATTCGCGTTAAGATGTTTGGTGTAAACGTTGATGAGTATGAATCGGTAGTAACCCGACCGAGTAATTTTGGACTTGTTTCCATAACGAGGGTTATATCAAGCGCTCTCACAAAGACTTAATCATGTTAGGATAATCGGTTTTCTAAAAAGAGAATTAATTAACCTCACATAGGATGTTGAAGGAGAGTTGTTCGAATCTTAACATCGAATTTGAGCACGCACCCGTGAGATTGAATGTGAGAGTTCGGTTGTTATAATGCACACTTCCGCTTTGTCTATCCGTGGGGTTGAAATTAGCTATTTTGATCATGGTTCGGCTATGTCTTTTAAAACCAAGTAGTTTAATTTTATTTCTTTTCTATCTTTAGTATAAACAAACCAACAACTTTGATCGCTTGTGACTAAGAAACACGCTTCACTTTGGTACTACAACCACGTTTCCTGTGGGATCGACCTCGTACTCTGTAGCTATCCTAACAATCGACCCGGTACTCTGCTGGTTAGAGAGTTGGTTTACCCACAGTTACGAGTCTTTATAAATGTATTTTCGAGGGGTAAATTTAAGCTCATCAACCACCTCATATCCGACATGTCGCTCAGACACCAGGAAGCACTCTTCACTTGTGAAGAGTGCAAACCAGGTCGTGTTGTTCCCCTCATTTACTCTCCCATTTTTGTTACGATTCTACTTTGTATTGCGTTACACAGTGTTTACAGATTGACAGACTGCAGACAAGGAAGGCGCCCTGGGAGTCAATGCGCATACATACCACTCACTCTGTTCACATGGATGCACCCCTCCAGTCCTGGTTGGGGTGCAAACCAGGTGTTTTTGTTCTTTATCTACTTTACTCATTGGATTTTGCTTGGTACTTTCCACTTATCTTGCGTGCTGGTGATGTGGACAGAGTCTTTTGATACGTCCTCTTTCAACGGGACTGGATATCTGGAGTGCATTGAGCCTTGGACGCACCCCTACCACTCTGATAGGGGTGCAATTCAGGTGTTTTTGTTCCTTTCGTGGATTACAATGGTGCTCCCTCTTTTATTGCTTTGTGATGTTTTGCCCTACGTGATGGTTGTAGACAATGCTCAGGATCGGAACTGGACGTTACATATGCTCAAGCGGATACAACGGTCTACGAACGACGACGACTGGGATGTATTATACTTTCGGACGTATAATCAGCGATCGAGTCACATTTCACTCCTACAAGATTCGAGACACACAGACGCCATTCTTCTACTTATGATTTCCACTGTTGTACATATTTTTGGAGTTTGGGATTTTTTGGGAATGCATAGAGCGAGTACTCTTTCCTGTGTGATGGATTTTCCTACACTGGGTTTGCCACACACAGGGTTTAAGGAGGCCATGCTATGCATTCTATCACGCAAACTTGGGGCGGGCTAGGATATGGCAAACTTTTTGTAGCACTTTATTTCTTCCATTAATAAAAATATAGTTTTATTTAAAAAAAAAAATAGAGAATATTTAATAATTGCACTTAATAATAATTAATTGATACATTTAAAAGAAATGTTACATAATTCTTGAAAGGAACATTGAAAAAAATAAACATAAAACTTTCATTAAAAAAGAGATGAACACAAAAATAACAATAAAAACATAAAACTTGCGTTAAGAAAAAAACAAACATGAACATAAAAATAAAAATAAAAGTTCACAAACAAGAAACAGTGACAAATATTTGGTAGGTAGAAGAGTTATGGATATCGGGGTTTTATGCACCATAACTTTTTTTTTGAAATTGGGCAGGGGTTCAATCTTTTGCGACGTGTCTTTAAATTTCAAAATTAACCGTGGTCATCGTGTCTCACGCTGCACTACACGGGCGTGTCCGTGTCTGTTCTATGTAGCTAATACCTAATAGGAGTGGGGATATATACGGCGTCCACCAGATAGGTATTGGCGTCCACCGGAATTTAAAATCTTGAGACGCAGCTTCTTATGTGCTGTCAGTCCGTCATTTCAAATTCGGCGGCCACTAGAGAGGCCTGTGTCCACGGGGTTCCCACCTCACCAAATTTCAACCGTATATTCTTTCTCTCTTCCCGTCTTTATATCATGGGTGGTGTTTAGGGTGATTTTCTATGGTTTATAATGTTATATTTTGTAATAATTTCTTCTATAATCTGATGATTTGCATAGAAAGTAGGTATTTATTGGATTTATTGAGCAAATGAGGTTTGAAGTGGTTTAAGTGCAAAATCGAGTTAATTACGTGATTTTATTAGCGATTTTCTATCGATATATATGGTTCTACATTTTGCACGTTTCTATTATCTTGTAGGTACAATTTGCATGGCAAGGAATGAGCTGAAAAGATGTTTGATTGAAGATTAAATGGAAGGAAGGAGATACAAGTCGAACTTGGGTCAAGATATGGAATCGAACGTCGTCCATTGCTCCCGTCCGGGCCGACGGGGCGTCAAGAAGAAGTCGGACGAGCGTCCAGGAGAAGTAACTTGATTCAGAGTTTAGAGATAATTGCTGAACGAGCGTCTGGAATTACATAGGACGGGCGTCTGATCAAGTTCGGCCCAACTCGAAGATTTCAAGCAACTAGGACGGGCGTCCATCCTATTAAACGGGCGTCCAGCAGCCGACTTAGTAAAACCGACCTTGATTCCTATAAATACAACGCAGCATCTCAGCCCTAGGCATCATCAGAATATTATCATATCATATACATAAAACCCTAATTCGAGCTGAGGCGTGCTCGGTCGATCGAGTGCCCCCGCCGGTCGACCGAGGTTTAGATTAGGTTTTTATTTTGTTTCGCTTTCTTCCGGATTGTAACGATGCCGATCGGAGGTCGAATATTGCTTCAAGCTCAGTGAAACCGTTTCATGAGTTCTTTATTTTCAATCTTTGGTTTATTTTGTGATTTTAATTAAAGTCGTATCTTTTCTATATGCTTATTATTGTTATGCAATTTAAATCGAGAGATGTATTTCTTTTGATGTTTACTATGTGATGAGAGTCGGTGTAAACCTAGATCACCATAGGAAAGATTGGATCTTTAACCTAAATATAACGAGAGTTGTTAGGTTAATTTCTAGGTTGCTAGATTGAACAAATCTTACACCTTTGTTATGGAAGCGTTAGTCTTTGGATCGAAAGATGAAAGATTGATAGACGAACTTTTCTAAGAGATTAGAAATTCAAACTTTTGATAGGTGAATCACAATTTTAGTTAAATCTTCACAAGATAACCTTAGAGAGTAAATTGAGGGTTGCGGGAACGGTGGATCATTGCTTGTTCGTTGTTTAATCACCATGATCATCGTCACAACTTTATAGTTGTTTATTGTTTTCTTTTCTAGTTTATAGTTTAGATTTAGGTTTCGCAACTATCTTTCCTGGCTTTTGATTGACAACCCTCTGTCCAGTTTATTGTTTTTTTTCGTTTTCGTTTTTAGTTATTTTTCGTGACAACCTTTAGAAAAATTAAGAACTAGACCAACCTCGATTCTCTGTGATTCGACTCCGGTTGTAACTACTATACTACGATCCCTGCACTTGGGGTATACCGGATTATTTTATTACTTGTTGTTTTTCATTAGATAAAATCCGAGACAGGTGGTAATACACACCACTACACATAGTGTGTAGTAGATATACACTACACATATTATAGCCATATATTTGAAAGGGACTATCTTTTCACACAAATGTTTTATACTTACCAAGAGCCGAGAGTGGGCTTCGCTTGGATATTCCACACGCCGCCATTCTCGACCGTAAATGAGTCCGGAAAATATATACTATTCGCGCCAATTTATGGTCAATTCATTACGTGCAGACCATTCGACCCAATTTGAGTCGAATAATCGATCATTATAATCTTGATTTTATTCTAGTCGAATTTTGAATGTTTTTCATACTCAATACCGTCGAAAGACATTCACTAAAATTGAGTACAAAAAACTTTTAATATTCTCATCAAATTCACGAGAATCAATAGTGGTGCTCTTATATTGTTGTTGTTATCCTGGATCCAATTCTAGTCTCGAATGTGTAGAGTATTCGACTCAATATTGGTCGAATGATGCTTCTCTCGACTATGTATGAGTTTGGAAAACTTTAAACATTCTATTTGTAAAATATGGTCGAAATCAACCAGGTGTGAATTCTCAACACGTATATTCTCGACCATATTTCATTATGGATAATGTGTCATATTCTCACCAAACTTTGGTCGAAATGAACGCACAATAAAAAAAAAAAAAAAAGAAGGCGAAATTGGAAAAAAAAATTCTGTGTGGTAAGATAAAAATTTGTGTGAAAAGATATTCACATTTGAAATAGTACATTTTATGTGTAGTGTATGTCCTCTGTATAATATGTTTAGTGGTTATGTCATTTTCCTTGTATTATTTACTTTTTCATAATGTTTTCTATTCTTTTCAACTTATATTATATATATATTTATTTAGTTTGGAGGGTAAACTTTTTCAACTTTCTTTTCAAATTTCAACTTTTTTATTTCCCTCCCAAATAACCCGCCTCACCCACCCCCAAATCCCACTCAACCCCCACCCCACAAGTATTCCACCAAGTTTCCAACCGCCTCAGAAGCCAGCTTCTCATTTTCACGACAACCCCTCCACATACATTTGGTCTTCCTCCTAATCATACAAGCTTCCATCTTCACTTTCTTTTTCTTTCTTTTCCAAAACACTCGCACCCCCAACCCTTTTTTCCCTGTTGCGATTTGAAGACAGCTGCTAGTAACGGCGTTGCTTCCTCTGTCTTTCTCCAATTTCCGGCGAACATCAGTTCCGGCACTCTACACCTCCTGTCACGCTCTTTTTATTGTTGTCAATCATCATCAGGTAATGGCTGGGGACTTGATCTTGTCAATTTTTAACCTTTAATTTTGGTAAATTCAGCTGGTGATTTGGCTTTTGTTTTGTACGTACCTGTGTTTGTTGTTCTGCTCCATTCAGTTGACCATGGCACCTAAGAACCCCCCACCCTCCAAGAAACGTACCCGATCACCTTCTTCCCTTAAAACCCGCAGTTCCACCGCCAAGAAGGGTGGCGGCGGCGGCGGCGGCAAGGCTGCCTCTTTCCTTAATCGTATCCGAAAGAGGAACCTACACCTTGAACGTGGTATTGACCTCCCTGCTGTAGACCCGTCCATTGCTGAAGAAGTGAAGAACAGGAACTGGACCAAATATGTCGCCCACCCCACGAAGCAGTTTTTCGTACAGGAATTCGTTGGCCTAATCTATGGAAATGGAACCGATAAGACCACCACCTCCGTCGATAGATGGCGAGGGCTTCCTTCCGGTTGATGCTTTGAAAGTGGGATGAAGGGATGAGGCAGGCATTCACAAAATAACTCCAAACCTTAGCCACAGAAGATAGACCATAATAATCAAAACGGCCCTGATCCCAAATGGCATTCGGATCAAGATCTGAGCCTTTGGCGGACTTTTTTGAGGAGTTCTTCAAATCCCAAACGAACTATGAGTTCCACAACTGGAACTCATAGTTCGCTTGGGATTTGAAGACTCTCAAAAAGTCCGCCAAAGTCATCGAGGCTCGAATTCTTGACCCGAATGCCATTTGGGATCAGTAATGCTTTGATTATTATGGTGTATCTTCTGTGGCTAAGGTTTGAGAGTTATTTTTTGAATTCGTGCCTCATCCCGTCATCCCACTTTCAAAGCATCAACCGGAAGGAAGCCCTCGCCATCTATGCCATTCTGACGAAGACGCCTATCCATGTTGGCTATGTTATTCATAAAGCCATCATTAAATATGTCACCAAGGAAGAAGGCATCCGGAAGATCCCCTTCCCCAATACCATTGCAGCTATGGTTGTCGCAGCCAAAGTCCCACGCCGACCTGCCGACCAGATTAGCCAGACCACTTCGCCCATCATAGGTGCTAGGCTTATCGCTTCGTCCTCTTCCTCTTCTGCTTCTGCCCCACCACCTAAGCCGCAGCGTAAACAAGTTTATCTTTCCGACATTGAGGATTTGCGTGCTGACATAACTGCCTTACGTTCTGATATTCATGCGGGTTTTGAGAGGCAACGTGTTTGGGCTGATGATTGGAGAATTGGTATTCGTGGTGTTCGTTCTGTGGTGGATGGAATTGCACATGGTGGGGCTAGCTTTGATCCCGATGCTTTTCCCTGCATGAGTTCTACTTCTACCCCTTGTGTGTATGAGCCATGGAGCTGTTCCTCCTCCTACTCCTAATATTAATGCTACCCCGACTGTGCCTAGTGATGAGATTGAGGTTGAGGTTCCACCGTCTGATTTACCCTTGCCTGCTGATTCTACTCTGGTTGACATGTTTTCCGTTGACGTCCCTGTCACTTTGATAGACAATCCTGAGGCTCCTTGTCTTGTTGATTCTTTGGTGATGTTAGCGGCCCAGGTTCATACCGAGGAGTTGCATGCTGCGGGTGTACCCCTTCCAGGCGATGATGAGACGGCGGTTGATGATGTGATTGATGCGGGTTTGGTTGATGAGGAGATCACTCCGGTGGATCCTAGTGCCCATCCCCTACTCGATCGGGAGACTTGATCTTTTCTTGCTATTTTTACATTTTGCTGAGGCTGCCGCCTGTGGCCAATGACTTCATTGTATCCTTTTTTTTTTTTTTTGCTTATATACACTCTGGTGATACTTTGTTGTCATACTATGGGCTTTATTTTGCTTGTGATCTATGGTGGGGAGCCATTAATTAATTTAGCTTGTATGTTATTTATATATGCTGGCATGTTTAGTTTCATTGGCAATTCTTGCCGGCGTCTGGTATTGCCAGGGCGCAAAAAGGTAAATCCAGGGCAATTTCTAATAAGTATGATTAAAAAGACACACACAAATACCCTCTTCTTCATCATTCTTCCCCATCGATTCTTCGAGCGATACTAAATTTTCCGCTGACACCTCACGCCTCCCCTACTGTTCTGACCTGCGTGCCTAATAAATCTCATTTTTCTCCTATTGGTGAAATGCTTTCTGCTTCTTCTTCGATTTGAAACAACAACAAATCCTCACCATATGAATTCTTATTCTTTTAGGCATCCACCAATCCCGACCCTTCAATGTCATTGCTTTCAGAACCTAGTTGTGTATTTTCTTCGTTTCTGTGGAGAATATTTGTAATTGAACTATCATTTGCAATTGCTTCTATAGAATTTCCGGAAAACTCAGGCTTCTTTTAGTTTGATTGAAGAATCAGATGATTTGCCAAACGGATTTAACAATAAAACTAAGCAATTTCCGGAAAACTCAGGCTTCTCGGCATCCATACCACCTATTTTGGATCCTGAATCCTTAACATCAGCAATTGTTCTTCAACACTAGAATCAGAATTTTGTTTAATTGCCAAGCGTTCAACTTGGGCTTGGGTTATATATATTGTGTGTGTTGAAGAGCCCCAGAGATTCCAGTTTTCTTATTCTGTTGAGTAAATTCAACAGTCAACTAAATTAAGGATAAATATGGTAATTGTTGTCGTTTTAACCATCATTATTTTGATAATGCGTGGTATGAATTTTTGTGCTTTGCCATTTTGATGGAGGGGAAAGCTGGACGAAGATGGGAGTTGAATGGAGAAATACAAGGAGGGGAGGACAGGGATAATTTTGTCATTTGATGTGAACCATCTTTGACTTGCCCAGGCTCCAATTTATT
This sequence comes from Gentiana macrophylla, assembly GCA_026214975.1. Lineage (NCBI taxonomy): Eukaryota > Viridiplantae > Streptophyta > Magnoliopsida > Gentianales > Gentianaceae > Gentiana > Gentiana macrophylla. Next base: position 4,821,900 of record CM047816.1, on the reverse strand, counting down.
TGCTCTGGGGATACCGAGCGCCATTCTTGGCTTTCAACTCATAAATTTCTACCGTTTGTAAAGAAGAAGACCAGGCAATTCTTGGCCCCGGCAATACCGATAGCCTACAACTAATCTTACATCAACTACTGCGTACACATCTCAATTCTATGGATAAAAAATTGAAAAGCGCCTATGTCTCTATCATTGTTCGTGTCTCTATGCTTTAATGGATCCGCTTTAAAAACAAGTGATATTTCAATGTCGACCTGAAGCTTATTACCCGGGAAAAAAACACACACAAGATCAAATACAGAACAAGTTGAACATTGCCTTCAAGGAATGAATCCTTTGGACATTCCTCTTGTAAAGGATCTTCAAATAACATTGGCTGAAAAGCTATAACTGGATGAAAAACATGGCTCCCCAGCTCGTATGGGCGGAAAAAAAAATTTGACCATATCTTATATCTTATGTGCTTAGGTGTGAGCGATAAAAATAAATTACAAAATGAAACGACCTGTTGTTATCGTGAAAGCTAAAAATGTTTCGTATGTATTCGAACCTCATTCTTGGCGTTGCTTTGAAGGGGAGTAATAAGAAAATAACAGTAATAGCAGCAGGAATAGAAGATACATTAACGCTTCAACTTGAACAATATTTTATGCATGTTCCTCGAATAATACGAATAATAATAATAAAACAGTACAAACTTCTTCCCACGTATTCACAATAAACACACACACACATACATATAGGAATAGGTTAGTTGTGATGCCTTTAACAAAAACCAAACAAAAGGATCATGTTGTGATGAAATAGAGTACAGTAGCATCCTAATTCATGGGTTGAGAGAGTATAATTAAGGACGTCGTTAATGGCACAATTGAGTGAATACAATGTGGCACCATAGCTTCGACATTTCATTGTGGTGTCATTAACGACGGCTCCTGGAATTAATACTCACATCCCCAGAGACAAATCCAAGCTATTAGACAAATGATTGTACCCGCCGCTGGAGCAAAAACAAGTGTAGAGCGATAAGCAGACCAAGTACAACAAGTAACACTAACAAGATGAAAAAGTGCAACAAGGACCACCTAGTGGCAACACTGTGCGATTGGTAAGAACAGGCAAAAGGATCTCCGACCATTGATCCACAAGACGAAGGGGAAGAGGAGTTAGATGATAGGTCAACTTTTGCATCTCCACACACAAGGTCGTAGCTATAGCTATGAACCTTCAAATCGAGACGAACCGTTCCACTAGTCGGATCTAAGTAGTCATTCAGATCTTGAATAGAACAAGAAGCCTCTACCAAACCAATTACTGATGTATGACTTCCGGGTTCAATACACGCCGGTGAATCAGTCGGAATAGCAAACGCTTTTGTCAATAACTTGCTTTGATTGTAAAGGTAAATAGAAAACTCAAATCCGTCCCCCATGCCGCTGTCGCATATATATGAATCATTGTAGGTGTTTATGATGTCGAATTTCAGATCCCAGATCACAGATTCCCTAACCGTTGGACAAACAAGTAGAGAATTTAACTCAATCTCAGGCTGAATCTCGTCATCTACCCCAACAGTTAATATAGCCCAGGCTAACAGAGCAAAGACAGCAACGTAAAAGGCGATAAGAGCAGCAGTTACGATAAACGGACATGAATATCGAATTCGATTCTTCAATTCAGGACTGCAGAAATTGTCTAGTAGTGGGATTTTGAACTCCTCTTCCGCCGACGAATCCATCTTCTTGCCGCACGATTTTGGGACTATCTTTTCACACAAATGTTGTTTTACACTTACCAAGAGCCGAGAGTGGGCTTCGTTTGGATTTTCCACACGCCTGCCATTCTGACCGTAAATGAGTCCGGAAAATATATACTATTCTGGCCAATTTATGGTCAATTCACACAGCAGCCATTCTGACCCAATTTGAGTCAGAATACGATCATTATACTGATTTTATTCTAGTCAGAATTTTGAATGCTTTTCATACTCAATACCGGTCAGAAAGGCATTCTGACTAAAATTGAGTACAAAAAACTTTTAATATTCTGCCTGAAATTCAGTCAGAATCAACAGTGGTCTCTTATATTGTTGTTGTTATCCTGACTCAATTCTAGTCTGAATGTGTAGAGAATTCCGGACTCAATATTGGTCAGAATGATGCTCTGACTATGTATGAGTTTGGAAAACTTCAAACATTCTACAAAAATATGGTCGAATCAACCAAAGTGGACTCTCAACACGTATATTCCGACCATATTTCAAGATGGATAATGTGTCATATTCACCAAACTTTGGTCGAAATGAACGCGTAAAATAAAAAAAAAAGGGCTAAATTGTAAAAAAAAATTGCATGTGGTAAGATAAAAATTTGTGTAAAAAGATATTCTCTTTCTTATTTGATTTTGGAAGAAAAAAAAAAGGGTTGCTGCTGTGCAAATAAAGGTATCCCTAAAATAATATAAAATATAGGATAAGGTCATAAAGGACAAGTTTACATCTTATTTATGTAAAAAGGACAAGAAAATAATGCAATGGTTGTGAAGGACAAAAAATAATGTATATCCAAAAATACCCTTTATAATTATAACTAGCCTCATTTCTCCATTATCCCAAAATGTATAAACCCTAGCCTCAATACTCTTCTCTTCTCTGCAAATTTCACATAACCTATCCTAAACCCAACTTTGAAAAAACCCCACCGTTGCTTCTTCATTCACGCCTCATTCAATGAAGAATCTTACGATTCTCCAAAATCATCCCCATATCTCCTTCATTCAATGCTCAGTATCATCCCGAAACTTCCATCCTTTGTCGCACGGATTCTCAAAGAAACCGTTCTTTCTTCTCCTTCGTGTCGATTTCCACATGTGACGATCCTTTTTGAATCAAAACAAATTTCACATCTGTGAAGGATTCTTCATTCATTTGAGCAACCACGTGCGAATTGCGTTTATGGGGACTCGGTTTTGGAAAGTTACCTCTTTTGGACTCTCCTTGGCATTCGGACTCAAGAAACGTAGAAATTTTGCTATGAAGGATTTGAATCCTTGAAAAGATTGGAGCTTTCGATGTCCATGATTTCCGCTTCGTGGATCCATAATATCACCATGAAGTATTTCTGAGATCTTGGAGTTATTGATCTGTTCTCAACCTTTTGATCCAAACTCAAAGGTAATTTCTTTTCATTTGTATGATTTGATTTTAGCTTGTACAATTGAAGATTCGATGTTTGTTCATTTTGAAAGTTTGAGTTTTTGATTTTGGATGGTATTATGGTTGATTTTAGCTTATTAAGCTCGTTTTTTTTCCATCTAAAGAGGAACCTGAGTCGTTAGATTAGATCCGATCCGGGTTTTTGCAGATTTGAAGAAATTTCACCTTTGGTTTAGCTTGATTGGAAGTATTAGTGAATATATTGTAGAAAAAGCGTGGCTTTTTTCTTTAATTGTGTTGAGAAATGTCGTTGGCGACCTTCACTAACTTCAATTGAGGAGAATAACGTTGTTGATGAATGATCTTTTCCTTTTTAATAATTAATATTTATTTTTCCTCATATAAATGATTCGTAGACATTTAAACAACAACGCAAAAACATTTGAACAAATGAAGTAGTAACATTGCTACATAATGTAATGTAATGATCTAAACAATCGTAGTAACATTTCACGAGAAATATACTAACATCTGTAAAATGAATCGCCACTAAAAAAATTTGAACATTTCCAAGGAAAATGTAGTAACGTTTGGCATTTTTTTCTATGAATGTGCACGATCTTAAGGTACACAAATCCCCTATTAGGGTTCCCCTTCCAAAGTAGGGTATAGAAAGAGTAACGTTTCGGCATTTTTTCTATGAATGTGCACGATCTTAAGGTACACAAATCCCCTATTGGGGTTCCCCTTCTCAAGTAGGGTATAGAAAGCTGTCAGAAGCAATGGAAACACCCTCAAACATAGTAACACATAATGTAGTAACTCGTAGTAACACCAACACGTAGTAACACCAGCACGACTTTAATGTGAAAAGAAAAAAAATGTTATCATTAAGGGTATTTTTGTACATCTCTTTTTTTTTTGTCCTTCTCAACCACTGTCTTTGTTTTTCGTCCTTTTTCATCATTTACCATCTTATATTGTCCTTTAGACCCACCACCCGTATAAAATAATATATATCCCTATTTTTTAATATTTTAATTCAAAAATCTTCACAACATCTTTACCCTTATCCTTATAACATTTCAAATAATATTAAATAATACATATTCTACCTCACAACCCTGTTCATACACATTAAATATTTATTATTTCACTCCAACAGTATCTCTATCCCTATAATTTTTAATAATTAAATATGTTTAGGGACGTGAATAGTGCATCCCTACAAGTAGGGATGCACTGTTCATATCCCTAAAAATAATTAAGGATAGAGACTCTGCTGTGGAAGCTATTTTAGGGTAAACTCTATTTTTTTATCTTTAATTTAGGGATATGACACCATATAGGGCTTCTGCTACTAGTGCCCCACCGAACCCAATCCCTCGAATTGTTGTTTTTGTGGCGTTCCATGTTATTTTTTTATTTTTAATTTTTATAATGATTTAGGCACAGATTTTTTTTTTTTTAATTTGATATGTATGGTGTAAAGAAGAGTGATGGAGGCACCGAAAATTATGATTAAATCATTTTCTATAAATAAATTATGATTGAAATGTTAACGATATACAATAAAATAATATATATATACCGATACAAATTAATTTCATTTATCAAAAGATAAGATGCATCTATTGACGAGCACGTAGAGAAGCCGCGAGTTTCCGGATTATATCTTCAAGCGACGACCGGTATCGGTCTTGTATTTGAACCTTCTCGAATATGCCTTTCATTCATCTTCCCAATTGCTAAGACAAGAGAGACAAAATTTCTATTATTTCTCTCTAATATGGCGCTGGTTTTTTACTTGAGAGTTTATCATATACACACAAGTTTATCTTTTTTTTAAGGAAAATAAAACATTTATCCAATAAAAAATGAATTTTTTATTTATCCAATAAGAAAGCTAGTTTCTTTTTTATGATTATTTAACTTATGAATAATTATATTTTCCAATTATAATTAATTGAGAGAAAATTTCTTTTCCCAAAATTTATAAAATGTGGCGTCATTTTTATGCCATCTGGGATAATAGAAAATGTCTTTTGTATAATACATATTATTTACCGAATTAATAATATTTTGCATATTCATTAAATAGCCAACTATTTAAGATTATCTCGAGGCTCTAATATATGAGAATTCGCTCGCGTGTTAGGAGTCAATCCGAGAACTATGGACATATAACCAGTAGCTTCAATAAGTTGAATAAAATATTCATTGAACAGAACGTTTCTATTCAACTTTTTAATTCTTGAATTACGCAACCATAAATCCGAAACTGAAATTATCGATTATAGTTATAACTTATTCTCAATATGTCGAGTCAATAAACTATTAGGAAATCTACGCGGGAACGCAACGAAATTCAAAAATTTATTTCCTTTTAACCAGGATCAACTTCGTTTAAACAACAAGCATAAAATAATAGACGTAGAATATACCTTGGATGACGTAAATCTATGGTCAGCGAGTCCGAAAGGGAACGGCTAGCAAAGGATGAAAATGTGCTCCTTATTGAAAAATTACAATTTATTATTTATTATTTTTAAGATGGCTGCACTCGAACTTATAAAATTTCTCATGTGTTTGAACCCTGTCGGAGGATTCCTGGCGAATCATCCCTACGATTTCTAAAGTCAGTTTTATTAGAAGTAAGACATGAAAAGAGTAGGAGGAAGGGTCTTAATAATCAAGAAAACCCAGCCCTTGCAGTCAAGGGTAAAGAAAACTAGTCAAATCACACTAAGGATATATAGGTGCCGAAAATTTCATAGGAGATTAATTAAAAACCAAAGTCATGAAAAAATGCAAGGATACGTAATCATACTGATAATGGACTTGGCAAGGACCAGCTTGAACACTTTTGTAGAAGCTTTTGTCAAACCAAAAGAGTAAAGATTCACCATTAATTAGAGAGAGTCATCTGCCTTTGCTCATACTGGTTTGTTCTTAAAGGCTTTACATTGTCAGCACCGGATCATTGAATCAAGTGCTTTAGACCATATGGCTAGGAATGCATGGTGGGCTATTTGACAGCTATACACCTTGTAATGCCTCCCATTTAGTTGAAATTGCTGATGGTACGTACAGCCATTTTGGTGGCAGGAACCGGCATCATTTCATTAAATCAAATTCTGGTTTAAAGCATGTCGTCCATGCGCCTAAGCTTAATTAGCTGTAATCTCTTGTCACTTAGAAGATTAGTTCAAAATTAGAGTTGTGCTGTCATTTGTCGTCATGTATGAAAAAAATGGGATCACTTCTTATGGACTCATTGAAAATGATTCGGATCTAAGATTCATGTATTTCTTTCTACTATACGATTTCTATACTGGATACTGGGAATTGTAGTTGTCTTATTTCAGTTAAAGTTTAAGACGCGAAATGCGTTTTCAGTTTATTTTCGTGAATACTTGAATTAAACTCAGTTTACTCAGTTTAAGTCAAATTAATTATTTTGACTGACTGTTTTTACATAAATGATAAGTAAAAAGGCGGTAGGAATTAAAATGAATAGTGCAGTAGCAATAAATGCAAGAATATTCACTTATGGAGTTTTCGGTATTTGTTTCTTGAATTGTTGAGAGTTGCTCACTTGTGGTGAGTCACAACAGGGCTCATCACAACCTTGAGAAGTCTCAGATTGGCTATATATATTCGACATGTTATTAAAATGTATAATAGGAAATACGGGCAGTTTTAGGGCACAACCTTGAGAAGTCTCAGATTGGCTATATATATTCGACCTGTTATTAAAATGTATAATAGGAAATACGGGCAGTTTTAGGGCCATTTCTAACACGGTTCAAGAGTCTTGCAAGGTTCATGAGTTTTCTTTCGTTGCCGTCTTGAGTCTTGACCATTAGTGATGATTGGATCAGAACGTCCCTGCACTCGGCCTGGTAGCGCTAAAATGAGTCATAAATGTCCGGTCAAATGCTTGACCGCCCCTCGCTTGGTCTAAAAGGGCTAACCCGAGTTGACAAGACCTTTATGTCTCACACTTATATGGGGGTGGCGTTCTCTTATTTTACCGATGTGGGACTTTACAGGATCACAGGCACTATTGTGTTCATCTTTTTCTTTGTTTCAATCTAGGCAACTGTCAGAAAAGTAAGGCGAATGCATGGTCAAAGTTGACCTCATATTGCGGTCAAACTGAACTGTCGCTCTAATAGAGGGTTTTTCTTCATATGGTTGATATATGTACTAATATGATATTTGCATTTTTTTTCAGGTTGCTTGTCTTATAACTTTGGCCACCAATCTTGAAGCTGTGGCAAATGGTCTTGAAGCTTTGGTTGTCAATACTATGATTGATTTTGAGAGAGAGGTATTTTTTTATTTATTAATTGTTTTTGTGTGTTTGGGTGGGTTATTAATTATCATATGGTTGAATGATATGTTTTAATGAAATATTTGCATTTTTTTAGATTGCTAATCTTGAAGCTGTTATCATTGGTCTTGAAGCTTTTGCCACTGGTATTACAGATTTTTTTTTTTTTTTGAGGGGTGGTATTACAGATTTGATCGTCCAAACTATGAATGAGGTATTATTTTTTTTTTTAATTATTTGTTTTTGTGTGTTTGGGTGGTTTATTATGCAGTATTAAACTATTAATGAGCATTTAAAACTGAAAACACAGATATTTGCACTTTTTTTAATTTTAGATTACTGCTCTTAATGCTGTGGTGGTTGCTTTCTTGGATGATACTGAAGCTTTGGTTATGGATACTTTGAACAATTTTGCGGAACAAGTATGTTTCATTTTTTTTTTTTTTTTTTTTTTTTTTTTTTTTTTTGAACAGCAAAAGATTTATATATTAATAAAAACCAGCAAGATGCTGAACAAGTATGTTTCATTGTTTTGTATGTTTCAGTTTTTAATTTTTGCTGTCCTGTCAAAAACTTGTTTGTTTTTTCATGAGACAAGTTAATAACATAAGTTATTATATATCAGCTGTGGTTATGTATGATTCGAGAACAAGTACTCATGTATGTCATTCATGCGGTCGCGTCGCTGACCATGCGGACTAGGTATCGTGTATTTCCCATTTTATTTCGAAAATGCATGTTTCTTCATCTTTTTATACATAAATATATAAAAATGTTTAACGTATACCAGGTCGGTCGAGATCATGCAACAAGATATTTTTGTGGAGATCAGGTTATGTTTAATTATCATTTGATTTTTGTGAAAAGGGATATTGATGACTCTATCTATCTTTTCGATCATATGGTCACAAAACTAGCCCGATCTTTCTTTATGATACTCTTCACTTCTAAACTCTATTTTTGAGCTGCTGCGCGATTAGGATACTTAGCGGCGGAGAACGCGTTAACGTCTACTTCTTTTGAGTTGCGCTTTTAGGATATTTAACGGAGAACGCCTTAATGTTTAGTGTTTAATCGTATTGTATGTGCCATGGATCACCATACTATTGGCTGCGCGCAAAATGACAAAATGAAAAAGCGATGTTGATATTGTTATTCTCTTATCTTACTATGTCTTAGAGGTAGCATTTATCAAAAAGCATTTATCATTAAGGTCGTTTGAGTAAAAATACTTTTATTTAGTTATGTTTATGATGATGATATCATTGATATGTGGCCAATGGTTGATTTTAACGTAAGCTCATAATTTTTTTCTTACATAAGTTTTTCTCGAAAAAATCAATAAGGTCGTTTGAGTAAAAATACTTTTATTTAGTTATGTTTATGGTAATGATGCATGGGTGTCATATCGTTGATTTTAACGTAAGCTCATAATTTTTCTCTTACATAAGTTTATGTGGGAAAAATATTTTTCATACACTCACACCAACGTTTTTCTAATAATTATGATAATAATAATAAGAGTTATTATAATCACGATTATTTTTATCATTTTTATGGAAACAAAGAATGTGTCATGATTATTTTTATCATTTTATAATTATTATAGAAACAAAGAATGTGTTACATATTTTAAGAAAAAATATAATCTTTGAGCTAGATGTGGCTTGTTTGTTACTACCCGGACACTCTAGGGTTCCTCGCTCTCAGATGACCTTTTAGCCGCTTGTTTAGCAAATATTGCTTAATAAAATTTTTTGTTTTCAAAAAAGAAAAAGAAAAAATATAATGAAACATTTGATGAATTTAAGTATATTTATGTATTCTTTTTTTAAAAAAAAGGGGTATATATGTATTTGTGTAAGGTGGATTATAATCAACTCATTTTTTGGTTCCTCAAAAAAATAATCAACTCGTTTTTGAATTTATGATTATGTTACTTAGCAGTGATCAAATTTTAATGAAATGAATACGTGCAATGATTTTTCCATTTTTTTTTTAATTTATAAGTTTTTACTAAGCTAATTTTTTTTTTTATCAACGTGTGTTGTTAATTATTCATACTTTTTCTCCAGCACAATTATTCATACTTTTTTTTGAGGAAAAATTATTCATACTTAAAAAGGTTATAATATTCTTGAAACTTAATTAATACTCCAACTTATAATGATGTTTCCTAAGGCACTATTCATCATTGTCCAACTATTTTTTGAGGAAAGATCATTGTCCAACATATGCGATCCGTAAAGCTCGTGATCTTAAAGTAGAACATTCATACTGTAACGTGTAGTTTCCTCATATGCTTTTTCTTCTTTGGTAGTCTTTTAGAAACTCACTGAGATGTATATTTTGTAAAGTTAATTTTTCTAATAAAATATCCGGTTTTTCGAAAAAAAAAGATCATTGTCCAACTTATATTATTTTCTCCCAATGTGATGATTAAAAAAAAAAAAACATAAGTTGGATAAATATCAAACCATATTAATATCTTTTAATTAGTTTTAATTAATGTATATGATATTATTCCATTTAAATTTGGTTAACTATCAACATATATTCGTAAATAAAAATATTTTTGAATAATAAATTTAGGTTTAAATTTTATAAAACTAAATATTTTATAGAAACACCAGTGTGTTTTCCCAAAAAGATTGCCTCTTCCTAATTAATTTATTTTTGTTGTAATTTGACGTATGATTGAGGACCACACCCGACTATTGATATCACAAAACTTGTTAGTAAGCAATATTAAATGTAATATAGAAAAACACAAGAGTGGAATAAAAGTAGGAAATGAAGAGGCCATAAGTAATGGCCATAATAAAACTTCATTTACAACATAAGTAATGGCCATATTAAAGCCTCATTTACAACAATTTTGTTAAACATAATTGTCTTTCTTTTCAATTAATTTTAATCATTAAAAATATTAACCATTCTTATAAAATGTTCATTAACATAGATTAAACAAAGTGCATTGATGTTTATTGAACAATCGTGTTGATCATTATCTAAGTTATACAAAGATATAATGTTTAGTGTTAGCCAAGTATCTGAGATTAGCATGGGGTCTAAATGTTCAGTGTTTTTATTCCGTTTTGTGTCCATTTCCACAAGGCTCTCAGCCTAGCTTTTTCCTCTCAGTTTTGTGAATTCTCAAAACTTTGCCACCATCACCAACCATCCACCCATAGCTATCCTTGACAAAAGAAAAGGCTTTAAATATGCCCTTCCAAGAGGGACAATCAAGACTCCTAGCACCCACATCCATCATATCTAAATCCCTGAGGTAAAGAGCATTAAGGACGGACTTCTATAAGGAATCAGAACCCCTCACCAAATCCGAGCCTACCTTGGTAAGAAGAGCAACATTGTTATTCCTAGCTTTTCTTATACCCAAACCCCCAGGTATTTAAGTTTGGCTATAGTATCCCAGCTGAGGCGATGAATGTCTTTGCCTTCATTACTCTTCCAAAGAAAGTTCCTATTCAACCTGTCCAAATCATCACAAGTCTTTTGGGGAAGCCATGTGCTTTGCATGATATATATAAGAGGACAAACCAGAGGTGACATAATTGATAAGAGTCAAACGTCCAACTCTATTTAGGTGTTTCTCTTTCCAACCAGAGAGTCTTCTGGACCTTCTCGATTAAGAAATTATAAGATCTGTTAGACACTCTTTCTGTAATCATGGGAACACCAAGATAATGCCCCAAGTCAAGGGTCCTAGACATGCCAGTAATATTACATATGAATATGGCCATATCTCTATCGATGCTATCACTGAAAAAGATGTTAGATTTCTCAAGGTTAAAGGAATGGCCAGTATTCTAACAAAAGTTATCAAGGACCTTCTTAAGATTCCTAACACCCTTCTTGTTAGCCTTCACAAAAACAAGGATGTCATCCGCAAACATGAGGTGGAAATTCTTGCCCACCATTTCCTAATGGGAAAGGATTTCCAATTATTATCCTTTGATCCTTTTTCTACAAGGATGGATAGGTACTCAATCTAAAGGGCAAAAATATAGGGAAAAATGGGATCGCCTTGTCTCAGCCACGACCACTGTTAAAATATACCTAATCAATTTCTTGAGCTTATATTGAGCTTATCTTTACACCTAGTATGAGAGATTTCAACATATTATTAGTTATTATAATTTTGATATACACATGAATTGGTTTCTTGAGGTTGCATAGATACACATTTAATTTTGAGTCTGTGCTTCATCAACTCATCCCAATTAACTCAATTTTTTTCTAATCATCATACATTTCCTTTTTTTTTTTTTCATACTGGCAGAGTGTGCATAGTACTTTTTCATAAATGGCCGCTACATCCAATCTGCATATGTTCTCCATAGTTGTTACATCCAGTCTGCATATCATAGTATTTAGGGCATGATCGGCCGTTTCAACTAACTGAAAATAATCTTCTTAGGAAAAGAAAAGAAAATGCATGACTCGTTAAAAAAAAAAAATGCCATGGCCGATCCAATTTGATTGTCGTAGAAAAAATGTACTACTTCCGTTCCAAAAATATAATAGTCAAGGGGTATTTTAGACATTAACATTCAAATTAATGACATTCAACCTCTTACTTGATATGTTTGAAAACTCTATGATGATTTATATTTTGGGACGGATGTAATATTTATTATAACTCCCAAACAAATTCCCATGATTTTAGGCATTTATTATCACTACACAATTTGATTGTAATGGAAAATACTAATTCTATCCACATTTTTTCCGCAAAATTTACTCCACCTATTTTCTACGCAAAAATTACTCCAGCTATATTGTTCGATCCATAGGTACTACTACTTTTTTTTTTCTTCCTGAAAGTACATTTATTTTATTGATTGTTAGAGCACTCGCATCAGATCTTCTTTACGAATACCCTACTTTACCGGTTTTTTTTAGGGGTCCTACTTTACCGTTTTAAATACATGAAATCAGTGGCGGATCCACGTGACCCCACTGGATTTTAAATTTTTTTTTTAGTATTAAAACTATGTTGTTTTGTTGTTAAAAATTGTTGTTTTGCCGATAAAAATTGATGTTTTAGACTCCGGTGACCCCACTGAATTTTTTTTTGGATAAAAGATGTAGTTTTAGACTCCGGTGACACCACTGGAATAAATTCCTGGGCCGCATTCTTATTTTTCTTGTTGAAATCTCTATAATATAGCTTTTAAAGAATTTACTGCATCCACTGTGTTTTTGCTTAGAGCACGCAACGAAACTGGGTTCGACCCCCGAAACCTAAACGGATACATGCATACATTCATGAAGGGTTTTATGCATTTTTAGTTTTGATTCATGTATTTTCCGATTCAGGCATCATATCCGAACGGATGCACCCTTACATGAGTGCATGCATCCGGTGAACAGTGTCAATTCTCTCCAACATAAATTATTTGTAAGTAAATTAAAGAATAATGCGTAGTTTTCTAATTGCTTATTTTTTATGATTAATTTGTAAGAAAATTATGATAACAATATTATGATAGATAATATTATGATTCTATGAGAGTTAGAATAGAATTGTGGGTAAAAAGTAATGAAATGGATATGTATTTATAGTGTGATGAGTATGTGATATTTTAAAATAAAAAACAAATTATTCAAAATTTTTGAAAAAGTATACGTAGGAGTCAAGTTGGAGAAGAAAAAAAACGCCGGTTCAGATCCTCCGGGCCGGTTTGACTGCCGGTTTTCCGTCCGGTACCTTGAACCGCCGGTTCTGAGCCGGTCCGGGTCCGGTGGAACCTAGAACCGGGTTGGGCCGTGAATCACCGGTTCGTGGGCCGGCACTCTGTGGACTCTTTGGTTTGGACTCGGGAACCGCCGGTTCCGGCCCTCATACAAGAGGCGTTGAAAAGTCCTATTGTGTTCAACACCTAAATTATTCACTTTATATGACTTAGTGTCATGTCGGTCCAAATTCTTGTTATAAGGACTGCATACGCACACATGCGCGCGGAGGCATGTTGAAGTCGACACACATCGGTCCAAATCATTTTTATAGGCCTACACGGCTACATACCACATGAGAGGGCCGGGGGGGCATGCATGTTGAAATTAAATCGACTGTGTTCGACATGTAAATTATCTACCACTTCAATAAATTAAGCTGTGGGGAAAGATAATAATTCAACAAAATTATATAAAAATAAATTTGTATCTTTTTTTAAGGCGGCGTTGCATGAGGGACTGACAAGGGCAACGGAGTGAACTTCATTTTGCTGGATTACAGCTGTACGATTGAATCAGAAAGTACAGGTTTGACTGCGTTAATGTAATCTCTTTATTTATTTGTTTTCTAAAGGGAAATGGTTACCGTGCACAAGCACCATTTATTCATTTGTGAAGGTGCTGTCTAAGAATAACCCTCCACGTGTGGAGTTATCACATGCACAATTCCGACCCATTGTTTTTTGTGTGGATTTAATATGTATGATCCGGGTTGTGTCATAAATGATAACTTAACATGTGGCAGTTATCACATGCGACACGATCTGATCTGACTAACACATGATCGCGGAATAAATTCCAGGTGGGGTTGTGAAGTCTAAAACTACATATTTTATCAAAAAAATTTCGATTAAATCGCCACACGGGTTTAAAACATCAATTTTTATCTATAAAATGACACTTTTTAACAACAAAACTACATAGTTTTAATACTAATTTTTTTTTTTTTTTTAAATTCCAGTGGGGTCACGTGCCCCACCCCTGGGGTACGTGGGTCCGCCCCTGGTCTGGACTATTGTTTTTCTTTCTGTATTTAAATTGTCGGATCCAAATTGTGTTACATAAGATAACTCCGCTGCTTAAAAATCACCCCCATTGGCAGATGGGTAACTTTAAGGTGGTAACTGTTGTCTATATAAATTCATCGGAATCAACAATACCAGGTACGTTCTCTAGATCTATGCTACCATACTTTTTCTCCACACCACATTCATACATTATTCGTGTAAGATCCCATATCAATAAAGTATTAGAATGCTAGTCACCCATATATAAGTATGAGACATAAATGTCTAGTGAACTCGGGTTAGTCATTTTAGATCAAGCAATGACGATGGCCGGTCTAAGCAGTTGATCGGATCATTTATGATTCAAGTGGCGCTGTCAGACTCAAAATTATTGAGTGTTACAATTCGGTTCTTATATATTGATTATTGACTATAGCGTCGGAAGGCCAACCCAAAGAAGGACACTCGAAGACTTTAGGCGCCTGTTTCTCTGTACATGTAAGTCGAATGTTCGCTGTCTTTGTTTAAGATGTTGCTCTTTTAGTGACAAAATTGTTGCGCAGAGGAATGAGGGTTCTCTTCTAGTAGACTATATGAAGATGTTCAATGATGAATGGAATATCTTAAAAATTTCTGTACATTATTATTATTATTATTATTATTATTATTATTATTTGGATAATATATAAAGGGTCTTAATGATATGAACAGAATTCCATAAGAGATGCGGATATACTTCACTGATAAAAGAGCAAGTCTTAGCCTTTGAGTTCGACACTCTATTGTGATATATATATAAAATGTTAATTATCTACCTCTAAATCAGTTTAAATTTTTAGAAGAGATGATAGTTTAACATGGTATCAGAGCATGAGGTTGAGTTCAAACCCTGCTACAAAAAAAAATAAAATGTTGTGCTACAAAAGACCCATACTTGAGGGACGTATTGTGATATATATAAAATGTTAATTATCTACCTACAAACAAAAAAGTTTTAGGCTAAAAAAGACCCACACTTGAGGGGCGTATTGTAACATATATAAAATGTTTCATTACATGCATGCATGCTTTACAAACTGAATCATTAAAGCATAACCCACGATTTACATCGTCCGTAAAGTTTCTAAGGGCGTGGTAACGGGCCCCTCTGAATCGGGGATCAACCTTTTTCAGTTTTATTTATTTATTATTTAATATTTATTTTCAGATATACTTGAACCCTGGTTATTTTTTCACATGATAACTTGTTTTTTTATGTTTAAATTTTATTTTTTTATTTCTGATTGTCTTTGCAAGGTGGAATTTGAAAAGGTACTACGCTCGAAGCCGTGTCAAATGTAGCATTGGTGAATTTTTCGTCTTTTAACCCTATTTTGTATGAAGGCATTATTTACATTGGAAAGTAACCGCATTCATAAGTGTAAATAGTATTTATAGAAAGAAATAAAAATAATAATAAAAAAACACAGATGTTTTCCGGTGTAAACAATATTTCTGCACAAAATCAAGACACGTACCATAGAAAAATTACTCGATCGTATATGTGGATTGGGTGCAACATCCTGGCCAGGGGGCCGGGTTTCAAAGTTCCAAAACGGAGAAATGGATTGGCTGCATGCTGCTCTATCAGTTGCATGCTGTACATTTGTTTTCTCAGGTACATATGGACTTGAAATACATTGTTATTAGAGATTGTGAATTGTTAGTACACGAGCCCGGTCACTTTAATTACGGTGATTGTGAAGAATATGCACTTGTTTTTTATTATTATTATTATTATTATTCTATTTAAGGACATGTAGGTGTGGATCAGATAGCCCTTCGGGTAGTATCTATGGTTCAAAATCGTGCTTGTTTATTAGACGATAATGTTTGTGATTGTTCGTTTGCTAAACGAACATACAATCTCTGGCATAATGTTCGAGCTCGGCTGGTGAAATAAAATTTCTTCATTCAGCATATATGTATATATTTGTCCTTTAGCTGAAAACACACAGTTGGAGATATGGTTTCGCGTGCATGCGTTCGTTAGTTAAACGAGCCTTGAACTATGTTTGTGCTCGGTTCACTACGATAAAGAAACAATTGCATATGGCTCTTTTAGAGATGAAAAACACACATGTGGAGATATGGTTCGCGTGCGTTTTGTTAAGTAAACGAGCCGTGAAACCTGTTTCAGCTTGGTTTACTAAGATAAATAAACGAACACATGCATATGACTTCTTCTTTTTAAACAGAAAAACACACGGCTGGAGATAGAGTAATGATAGAGGCACAACAGTTGTGCTACAACGAGTGACACAACGGTGATCTCCACCGTTGATCATAATGAGTTAAATTGATTATGATATAAATCTAACACGATCACCATTGATCGTAATGGTTCGTGTGCTTTTGTTAATTAATTAAATGAGCTTTGAAACCTGTTTGAGCTCCGTTTACTAAGATAAACAAACGAACACATATGGCTCTTTTAGTTGAAAAACACATAGCTGGAGATATGGTCCGTGTGCATTCATTAATTAAATGAGCCTTGAAATCTATTCAAGCTCAGTTCACTATGATAAACAAACGAACACAAATGAGTTTTAACGAGCCGACTCGAGACCGTTCAAGAACGGTTTGGTCCGTTTAACTACATAGGTATAGGTAGTGTTAGTTATTAGTTTTCATAAGTTTGTAAGACCCGGACTAGATCAATTTTGGCACTATGGTACACTCTCGGCTAAGACTTGATCTGTGGAATGCCCAACACTCTCTGTTGCACCCAAGAGATACGAATTGTCCCATCCACTTTGATCTTAGGTTAAACAAGCCTCGGGAGAGATGATGATGTTGACAACGTTTGTATTTTGTACGGTTCGAAGCGTGTATCTGATACCGCAGAGTTCTCGCAGGTCAATTGTATGTCACGAGCATTATTATTATCAGCTGACTTAAAAGCGATATTTAACCCATCTTAGAGTCATAATTCGGGTTTGACTTCTTCACGAGATATTCAAACTAACTTTCCATCGCATTTTGAATCACTCAAATCAAAGATCTACACACAAAGTTATGATCAATTTGTACATTATATACGTATGATTTAACACATCTCCTTCTCCCAAAAACAACCCTAGCAGCCACACCTTCCATTAGAGGACCTTGGGAGGACACTCTAACACAAAAATCATGTAATAAAAGTGTATATTAGCCAGATTAGTTTGAATCTTGTAGAGACCTACTGGAAGATTTTTTTCCCCCTCTCATGGGTGTAGTTAGATACAAGCTATACAATTGAAGTGTAGATTGACAACTTATGCTTGGGAGACAGTGAAGTTAATTAAACGAGTTGTCATATGGGTAATCTATTTTCTAACTCTTTTGCTATTTAATTTTCATCTTTATTTGTGTTATTTTTAGTTAGATATATATATATATCTGGATTTTTCATCTTCTTAGCTGAAGTATATAGTATAGTAGACTTATGGTAGTTTAATTACACCAGTGGTTGTTTATTTCTTATCTGTGGGAAATATATAAATATATATAAGTAAAGAGTATATTTGTACATTATGATACATTGTATTTAGGGTTTTGGTGATATGTTGTACTATAAATACTTGATCACTGTGAATATACAAATCATCTTTTCTCCCAATTGTGTTGTGTTTAACATGGTATCGGAGCAACCCCTAAATTAGGGTAAATTTTTTCCGATCCATTTGAGTTCGAAGGCGTGTTCTTCGTCTCTTCCGCTTCCGATCCATCTGAGTTCGAAGACATATCCTCGGTTGCAGTTGTTGCCGTGAGATCGTAGCCCTTGCTGCTACTTGCTGTTCCGTTTTCATCACAAAAAAAGGAATAATAATAATAACCCGAGTCGGGTTCTTTGCTGCTATTGTTGTGTGCTGCTAGCTTGTCATCGCTGCTGTGTTGCTAGTCCCAGCCGTGGTCTTCGGTTGCTTATCCGGTGGTTGCTTATCCGGTACGATTCGGTTGCCGGCCGCCCTCGATTTTATTGCCGCTGTCGTTGTTTTTTTTTTTTCTCTTCTATGGTGTTTCCTTTCACCTGCTTGCTTGGTCATTGACCTGTGCTTGTGAGGATCTGCTGTTGGATTTGCAGCTACAAGCACCGCTGCTAGTCGTAATTTTGCTGCTAATATGAGGAATCACCGTTCGGCTGGGGAGCAGCAACTTGGAGAAGGTGATCGTTTTCCGACTCTTTCCGAGGATCAGTGGACACACATTTTGTCTGCTTTAAAAAATATCAAACCCGGTTCATCCGAAAATTTGGCTGGTATGTCTTATTCCAACGATTGGTTAATCGATACTGGTGCTTCCAACCACATGTCTGGTAATATTTCTTTATTTACAAATTTACGTGAAACTTCGTCCCCGGTTGGGTTGCCCAATGGGCAAAATACTACTGCTACACAATCTGGCACCGTTGCTTTGACTCCGAAATTAATTTTGGAAAATGCTCTTTACGTACCGGCCTTGGTTTGTGATGAGCATTAGATCTACCCCTCCAAAAACAATTTGTAAAGACTCGAAACCGTGGGTAAACTAAGTCTCTAACCGGCAGTGTACCGGGTCGATTGCTAGAATAGCTACAGGAGTACGAGGTCGAACCCAAAGGAATCGTGTTTGCAAGTACCAAAGTGAACGTAATGCTTAGTCTAGGTGATCAATGATTATAGAAGAATTTGTACTTACAACGACACTAAAGTGGTCTATACTAACAAGTTTGCAGATAAGATAGAAAGAAAGAAGATTAAACTACTCGGTTTTAAAGATAAATAAAGGGACATAGCCGAACCATGATCAAAATAGCTAGTTTCACCCCAAGGAATGACAAAACCGGGAGTGTGCAATAGATGAACGAACTCTTACATTCAAATTCACGGGTACGTACTCCTAATCCTGGTGCTAAGGTCTGAACAACTCTTCCCTAACACCTTATGCCAAGTCAACTAACCTTCCCTAAGGGAGATTCATCAACAAGACAAGATATGCACTAGAGCCGCTTTTAAACGTTAAAACGAGTGACCTCACTCTAAGAAGTGATCCTAGAACCCTTTTCCCACATCTCTCTATCTGAACAACTCTCATGATTGATGTGTGTGATTTTGACCTAGGTAGCTAATCTAGCCCAAATCCGTTATAACAAGTTCTAAGACGTGAAATATGCAAGATACAACAATAAAAAACACTACCCACTCCCAATTTCATCACCCAAAGGGTGATTTCACCAAATTTCACATGATTCGACTATGTTAAGTTTAGCTACACATTATAAAGCATGAAATAACAATCAAGGAAGAGATTAAAGCCATAAAACAAGAAAATAAGTGAAATTGATTACCGAAAATGTAGAAATTCGAGTTTACATCAAGCTCCTTCCACACCCATGTCACTTGGGAAGAAGAAGATGCACCAAAAGCTATGCAAAATCCAAGATTCTTCAACTAAAACTAAGCTAGACTATCATTAAACTAAGTAAATTTGAAGTAGAAATGAGTCTAAAGAGCCAAAAGGGAAGATTTCGAGCCGAGCTAAGAGTTAGGGTTCTTAGAGAGGCGACCCCCCTTCAAAAACTGTGTAAAAATGTATATATAGGTGGGAAAAATCTGCAGAAAACGACTCCAAACGCGCGTTTGGAGGTCCCCAAACGCGCGTTTCAGCATCTAACTCTCTGTACATAAAAAAACAGTTCCAAACGCGCGTTTGAAATGTTCAAACGCGCGTTTGAGATTTTGCTGTTTTCTCGCTGCAGTAAAACCATGATATCTTCGCGTGTATAACTCCGATTTGAGTGATTCAAAATGCGTTGGAAAGCTCATTCAATTATATACAACTTTCATGAAGAGACCATGACCAGAAAATGCTTCCATCATAGGTCAAATTGCTTCTGAACAGAACGTAGCGTGAAGATACCAACTATTTTTCTTCCTTTTCTTCATTTTTCTTCTTCTTTGGCTCATTCTTGCACCTTGATCATACTTCTCATCATAAATCTTTGCCTTCCGGGTTCTCATGACACCTAGACCCTACAATCTCATGAACGAACAACACACACAAATGATTCCGGAGGGTAAAAGTGCTCGGGAATGGGTTAATATCACTAAAAAGAGGTAGTAAACCATCAAAGCGACGGATTTACTCCCCGTGCTATAAACTCACGATATTACCCAAAAACGGTCTAAAAACACCGAGAATGTGCTAAAAGTGGGATAAACGGGGGTGGAAATTGCACCGGAATCACGTAAAGTTGACTCCCATCAGTTTGCAATTTGCTGTCGGTGTCTCAATTACTCGACACACGCCAATATTTTGTTATTTTCACTAATAAGCTGTGTATTATACAGGATCATACTTTGAGGAACCTGATTGGAGCGGGGGTGCAGTGTAATGGGGTTTACTATTTTCAGCCGGTTTGTTCTCCAGCATTTCAAGTTAATAAAGTTGCTACTGTTGATCCTCATTTGTTGTGGCATCGGCGTTTGGGTCACCCTTCGATGACCGTGGTATCTTCCTTGTCCGGCATTCCTAGCCTTCGAAGTTCCAATCAGGTTTGTGCAGCTGATTGTTCAGTGTGTTTTATGAGTAAACAACCACGTGCTTCGTTTTCTCTAAGTTATAATCAAGCCGTGGATTTATTTGATTTGATTCACTGTGACATTTGGGGACCCTATAAGTTTCCCTCTAGTTGTGATGCTCGTTTTTTCCTTACTATCGTTGATGACTGCTCTCATGCTACGTGGGTATATTTATTAGCTGGAAAGTATGAAGTGCGTCACTTGATTGAAATATTTTATACAATGGTGAAACGGCAATTTAATAAACGTATTAAGTGTGTTCGCAGTGATAACGGCCTCGAATTTTTAAGTTTACAACCTTTCTTTGATTCAAAGGGCATCTTGCGTCATAAATCTTGTGTCGATACTGCTCAACAAAATGGTCGAGTCGAACGCAAACATAGGCACATCCTCAATGTCGCTCGTGCCCTTCGTTTTCAAGCAAAGTTGCCTAAATATTTTTGGGGAGAATGTGTCCTCACTGCGGTTCATTTAATTAATTTGACGCCTACTCGCATTTTAAATGGTAAAACCCCATACGAAATTTTATATGGTCGTCTCCCCTCTTATGATCATATCCGAGTTTTTGGTTGTCTGTGCTATGCTTCGGTTCGTCCTCGAGCCCCAGATAAGTTTGATTCTCGGTCTCGGCGGTGTATGTTTGTTGGTTATCTTTTTGGTCAGAAGGGCTGGAGGCTTTATGACCTTGAGTCCCATGATATTTTGTCAGTCGTGACGTTGAATTTTTTGAGGATCAATTTCCTTTTCTTGACACCCTCCCTGACCACGATCGCCTACAATAGGAGCGTTATTTTAGTCAACCTATACTATGGGACGATTCTGATGATGTCCCTGCCATTGTGCCTATGCCTGTGGAAACCACCACTTCGGCCCCTGCCCTCCCGAATAATGAGCCCTCATTAAAGGGGCGTGTAGCCAATGTCGCCGAGACGAGTTCTTCCCCGGATGGCAGGGTGCCACCAACTGATACTTTGGGACGTGGTCAGCGCGTGAAAATTCCCTCCACAAAATTTCGGGACTATGTTACTCATACAATTGTTCAGCAGAATGAAGACCCCACCCCATTACATTCATCTTCATCTTCACCAGGCTCCTCAGGTAAACCGTTTGACATAGCTTGTTATGTTGATTATAATAAATTTTCTGTCCGCCACCAGTGTTTTTTGACAGCTATTACTAAGGGTTGAGAACCCGCCACTTTTCGGGAAGCTGTTCAGTTGCCCAGTTGGCATCAAGCCATGCAAGAGGAAAATGATGCTTTGGAGCGCAATGGAACTTGGTCTTTGGAGGTTCTTCCTCCTGGTAAACGTGCCATTGGTTGTGGTTGGGTGTATAAAATTAAATACACCTCCACTGGCGACGTGGAGCGCCTTAAAGCTCGCCTCGTTGTTCGAGGGAATCGGCAAGTTGAAGGAGTTGATTATAATGAGACATTTGCTCCGGTGGCCAAAATGGGAACGGTTCGTGTTTTTTTTTATCTGTTGCGGCGGCACGCAATTGGGAATTGCATCAAATGGACGTCTATAACGCCTTTCTGCATGGTGATTTGACTGAGGAAGTCTAAATGCAGCTTCCTCCTGGGTATCGTGCTTCCTCTCATGGCACGGTTTGTCGATTACGTAAATCTTTATATGGACTTAAACAGGCTCCTCGACAATGGTTTGCCAAGCTATTAGCTGCTTTGAAAAACTTCGGTTTTGTTCAATCTTATACGGATTACTCGTTGTTTAGTTATACTCGGGATGGTGTTTTCCTCCACGTTTTGGTTTATGTCGATGACTTAATTATTGCGGGTTCCGACCATGATGAACTTGTTCGTTTTAAGCAATATTTTAGCTCTTGTTTCAATATGAAAGATTTGGGCCCTTTGAAATATTTTCTCGGCATCGAAGTGGCACGTGGCTCCGAAGGTATCTTTCTCTCTAAACGTAAGTATGCATTGGATATATTGACTGAGGCTAGCATGTTGGGTTGTAAGCCCATTGATACACCTATGGAGCAAAACCATCGCCTCGCTTCCGCTACAGGTCAGCCGTTTGCTCATCCGGATCAATACCGCCGCCTTGTGGACCGCTTGGTCTATCTGTCTGTTACCCGTCCTGAGTTGAGTTACTCTGTGCACACTCTTGCCCAGTTTTTGAGTGATCCACAGGTCCCGCATTGGGAGGCTGCGGTGCGTGTTTTGCGTTTTCTGAAAGGAAGCCCTGGCCAGGGAATTTTGTTGCGTCCTATGGATGATTTGTCTTTGACTGCTTTATGTGATAGTGATTGGGCCGCATGCCCCTTGACACGGCGTTCTGTCACTGGCTATTTGGTCTTTTTGGGTCGTTCCCCTGTCTCTTGGAAGACCAAGAAGCAGCCTACTGTGTCCCGCTCCTCTGCCGAGGCTGAGTATCGTTCTATGGCAGTTGCCGGCTACTACATGAGGGGGAGTGGTAATTGTTTCTCAACCAAACATTACTACCATTTATATACCACAAAAGAAAAGGAGTTTACTTTGCTATTGTCATCGGAGGAGGACATCGTAGCGTAGAGTGCTCACCAGGGGGGATCCAGGCTCCAACAAATATGATAGTATAGGATAACAATACTTTATAATAATAATAACAACAACAACAACAACATTACAAGCTTCTTGTCACATATTTACAATATATATATATATGATTTGATATGATTCTTCCCAAATGGATTATGCAAGTGATCACTACATGATATGGGAGAAAAGTTTAATAGTACTTTATACAACTTCTATCGTTTAAATAGTCTTTTTGAAGTTTTTTTATTTTTATTTTAATCTAAATAGATTTTTCATCATCAAACATCATTTTCATACGTATGATACCCCCCCAATCACCCCTAAATTGAACAAGCCTAAACCCTAAATTAAAATTGAACAACCCAACTCCTAAATTGAAGAACCCAAACCCTAATTGCAATTGAAGAACTCCTAGCCTAAATTAAAGGACGCAAACCCTAATTAAAATTGAAAACCCTAAACACTAAA
Source organism: Gentiana macrophylla (assembly GCA_026214975.1). Classification (NCBI taxonomy): domain Eukaryota; kingdom Viridiplantae; phylum Streptophyta; class Magnoliopsida; order Gentianales; family Gentianaceae; genus Gentiana; species Gentiana macrophylla. The sequence continues at coordinate 4,798,055 of CM047816.1, read as the reverse complement.
TTGAAGAACCAAACCCTAATTAAATTGAAGAACCCAAACCCTAATTGCATTGAAGAACCCAAACCCTAATTGCAATTGAAGAACTCCTAGCCTAAATTAAAGGACGCAAACCCTAATTAAAATTGAAAACCCTAAACACTAAATTGAAGAACCAAACCCTAATTGTAATTGAAGAACCCAAGCCTTAAATTGAAAAACACAAACCCTAATTATCATTGAAGAACTTTAAAACCTAATTTGAGAAACCGCAATTGAACCCCACCAAACTGCCGCCGGAAACCCCATTAACAAAACCGCCGCCAAACTCCCAAATCAGAACGTCATTCAGAGGGGTGGGTGGGAAAAGGAAGGAGGCGGTGAACTGTCATCAACACTTGACGGAAGAGGGACAGGTGATCGTCGTTTGGTTTTTTTTTTTTTTTTTTTTAGCAAAGACGATGCTGCTGATGTTGCCGTTTGTCGTCGTTTTTTTGTAGCGGATGATGATCGTTTTTGTTGCTTTTGGTGTGAAAGTGTTGAGTAAAGTGTTATAAAAATAAGAGTATTTTTGTCCCTTAAAAATATATTTTTTTATAACTCTACAATGAGGAGTACCATATAAGATTTTTTTTTGAAAAAAAAGGCCAAACAGATTATTATCCCCTTTAACAACCGCCAAACAAAAGTATATGTAAGGAAATATAGTATCATCATAATTCACAGGTGACTTCATTCTTGAAAGGGGAGTATAATTAAGGCCATCGTTAATGGAACAAGTGAGTGAATATAATGTAATTTTGTTGTTGTGTCATTAACGACCCTCTAGAGAATCAGCTGATTAAATCCCATCAAAGCACGTCCAGACTAAGATTGTACGTGCCGGCACATACACAAGAGAAAAGCTATAACTAGAACAAGTAGAACAAGTAACACTAACAAGAAAAAAGCTTCCCAGACCCACGACCACCTAAACGTAACACTGTGCGGATCGTAAGAGCAAGCAAAAGGATCTCCTACCATTGATCCACAAGACAAGGAGGAGTTGGATGATAGTGCAACTTTTGCATCTCCACACACGAATTCGTAGCCATCTTTATGAATCTTTAAATCTAGACCAATCGTTCCACTAGTCGGATCTAAGTACTCATTCAGATCTTGAATACAAGAATAAGCCTCTACCAAACCAATTACTGACGTATGCTTTGTGGGTCCAATACACGCCGGAGAAAATGACAGAGTCGCTTTTGTCAATAACTTGGTTTGATTGTAAGGAAAAATAGAAACCTTGAATCCGCCACTAATGCATATAAGTGAGTCATTGCAGGGGTTTACGATGTCGAATTTGAGATCCCAGATCACAGATTCCCTATTTGTTGGACAAACAAGTAGGGATTTTAACTCAATTTCAGGCTGAATCTCATCGTGTATCGCAGAAGCAATTAAACACCAGGCTAACAGAGCAAAGCCAGCAATGAAAAAGGCGATAAGAGCAGCAATTGCGATATACGGACCTGAAGATCGAATTCGTTTCTTCAATTCAGGACTGCAAAAATTGTCAAGCAGAGGGATTTTCAACTCTTCTTCCGGCGATAAACCCATCTTGTTGCCGCACGATTTCTTATTTGTTTTTGAAAGAGGGGAGTGATAGGTTTACTCCCTTAAGTCTACACCATTTATACACCATCATCATCTCACCACATATTTTTCACTTGTAAAAAAAATTGAAAAAACTTGAATAAATCACAACCACAAGATTATCTTGGGTGTAAACATGATGTAGAATTTAGAAAGTAACTCTATCTTTACCCTTTGAAAAAAAGAAAAGGGTTTTGTTGCTGTGAATAGGAGTTTTTTTTTTTTTTTGGTTCTCCGATGCAGAAGGGATCTGGATTTGAAAAGAAGAAAAAAATTAGACATGTAACTTGGCTTACTCACAAATTTTACTATAGTCGGTACTGTTCGGTAAAAACTCGTTTTAAATTTATAAACCGAAACACCCCAAGTATAAGGTTCGTAGTATAGGGTGTTAACGGGTCGTCCTAAGAGAGTCGAATTTTTATCGGATTAAAGTGCAGTTATTCTATCGATTATGTCACAGATTACTATCTAAAACTAAAGTATATATTAATTATAATCTAGAAACTATGACTAGAAACAGAAAATAGCACAAAATCGACACTGGACGGGCGTCCACTTATGATCTAAAAAGAGAAAATATGCAGAAACAGCAGGTAAAAACTAGGGTTTTGAAAATAACTAAACTTAGCAGCAAAAGTTGATACGAACGAATTTGGTTTATCAAATAATTAAGAGGGACGGCAAGGCAACGGGAATCCACCAATCAATCAACTAACCCCAACTAGATTGCGCGCTAAAGATATGATTTTTAGTAATGATCAAATCACGAATTCGATTAAATCTCTCTAATCAATTTCTAGGGTTTCGTTTTCTTTCTCAAGCAAAACTAAACTAGCATGCATAACAAGATCATGATATTGTCTCCAATATCCTTCTCAACTAATCATAAACAATCTCTTGAATTATAACTAATTGCATCAATTGAAAAGATCAAAGCTTGAACAATATTCTCATACAAATTCAATCAAAAAGATAGTTTCATCGATCTCTCGATTCAATAAAACATAAACGATAAATCACAACATTCAATTGATGAAAAACCATAAATTTAACTCACTAAAGATGTAGCTAAAAATCCTCTAGTTGGTGTAAGTGTTGATTGGTTTCCTCCGTTGTCCCACCGCGAATTGCTTAGCCAACAATCATGTTGGTGATCATGATTGTTGGGATGGAAGAGTTCATCTTCTAGTTTGCTCCTTAGAAGACGCGGCTGCTAGGGTTTTGAATGAATAATGCGTATCATAGATCTTTAGGGTTGATCCGCTGCTGCTATATATAGAATACTAAGTCGGTTCTGCTAAGTCGGCCGAAGGCGACGCCTGTCTGTTTGGTGGACGCCCGTCCACTGGATCTTGACTTTGCTCCAGATGCCCGTCCATGCCGCGTCCAAACTCTCTCAGATCAAATTTCTCTCCCGGGCGCTCGTCCATATAATCGACGCCCGTCCGGGCCTGGGCCAGCTTATTTGACGCCTGGGCGCCCGTCCGCCTGGACGGGGTAGTGAACGCCAGTTTACTTTCCCAAGCCGACTTGCATCCTTCTTCTTCTACTTAAACCTCCAATTGAGTATCTCTTTTTTTCAGCTCATCCCAATGCCACGCATGCATACTACAAGGTGGTAAAACACGCAAAAAATGTAGACTCATACAAATAGATAAACAATCAAGTTTAAATCACATAATTGGCTTGGTTTTCACACTTTAATGAATTCTAAACCCATTCTTTCAATTTATCCTTTTAGCAAGTGATTTTCTATATAAAAAAACACTAAAACACGGAAGATATTGTTACGGAATAACTCGATATAAACCACAAAAATAGTCGTAAACAACTCCCCCACACTTAGACTTTTGTTCGTCCCGAGCAAAACAATCAAAACTGGCTCACTTTACATGCAATCCACATAGATCCCTAACTCACGTAACAAAAGATACAACAACTATAGCAGGTGATACCAACATAGAGATAGATTCTATGTGTGTGTGACAAGCCCTTTTCAACCTTCACAATCCTCTCAAACAAATATCCTCTCAAATAATTTTAATGACTATCCTAGGTATAGGCAGCGATCGTTCCAAACAAAGTCTTCCCGCGCACCCAGTAGGATAATCCCTACAGCATATCATTCGGTTTATACTGGGTATAAGTTCACCGATAACAAAGTCTTCAATTTTTTTCACTTTCTTTTTTTCTTCTTCTTTGACGCACATCAAAATGAGCTCTTACCCGTTATAGTAGAATAGGATGTTTCGGGATAACACCCTATCTTACTTAAATCATAGGGTAGCTTTTCCTGACTGTCGTGAGCTTTTGGTCATCATAGTGGAATAGGACATTTCGAGATAATGCCCTACCGCACTCCAATCATCGACCAGCTTTCGACACACCCATTTATTTATTATTAACTCAACTTTCTCAAAAACATTAGTTCCGTTTCACTTATCACATTCAAACCTTCCGATATTCACAGTGCACGTTCTGAACTTAGGTGTTACTTCAATGTTACTATTAAGAACAAATCTCTCTAAGATAAATCACTAAAATCATGAAAGGATACAGTTCAAAATTGTTGCTTCAATATCAAAGGCTTTCGTGAGTGTGAAATGAATACTATCTCAAATCAGTAAAATCATGCTATAATTATCTCTCAAAGTCACATAAAATCATTGTCAGGAAACTACAACTAGCAAGCCGTTTGTTTCAATTACATGCTCAAGATTCACAATTATCCAAGTTTACTTTGAAAATTTTTAAAATTTTTGAGAAACGCACATTTACTCATTTAAATATAGCATGATAACATACCCAATTTAGACACCCCCCACACTTAAATCACATTATGTCCTCAGAATGTGCAAATAAAAGAAAAGAATACTTAGCTGGTTTCAAAGTGGTTGTCGGGCTGTAGGTTGGCAGAGGTCAGGCCGTAGCATGAACATACCGCTGCAACTCGTAGCATGAACAGACAACACTAAAAGTGACAACTGGCAAAAAACCGCTCAACAATATCTGCACACTCGACATAGCATATAATCTCGGGGTACAAGGGGTATATGAGTAAACATGTAGGCACATAAAGCTCTCACAAATAGGATAGGGATAACCAACACAAAAATCACCATCGTTTTATTCCTAATGCTCTAAAAACTTAACTAAAAAGTAACTTAAAAGACTAGGCTGCCTCCTAGGAGCGCTTCTTTATTGTCATTAGCTTGACAGAAATTTTCAAAGTTAACCCGGATCAGGCCACTTGGGTTTGAGGCTAACCACTTCTCTGTCAGAATCAGAATGACTAGGACGGAAATGGTTTTCACCACAACAACAAGTCAAGTGCGCGATAAGATCATGAAATTTTTCTCTCCAGACGACACTGACTCTTTTCTTCTTGTTCTTGTTTCTCGGATTCGGCTGAGTTATGCGCGCTAACAGGCTCAGGAACATTGACAGAAGGATCTGCAAGGATAGGGGTAATAAGGTCATCATCCACTTCAAAGAAGTCGGATGGAATCTCTTCTAAAATAAACGACTCAACCGTTTCATTTCTCTTTTGAAAATATAGTACTTCAGGCGTTTCCTTGGGTTGCCCAAAGTACTTCTTAATCCTGTGACCATTGACTTTGAACGGTTGATCGCCGTACCCTTTCAACGTAATGGCTCCACCAGGATGAACATCAAGAATGTCAAAGGGGCCAGACCATCTAGATTTAAGCTTACCAGCAAAAAGATGGAGCCTGGTGTTATACAGCAAAGCCATGTCTCCCACTTTGAATTCCCGATCTTTAATCTTAGCATCGAGGAGTGCCTTCGTTCTTTCCTTACTGATTCTCGAATTCTCGTAGTATCGGAGTCGAACTCATCGAGCTCGTTCAATTGCAATAATCTCTTTTCCCACAAAGTCGGTCATCGAAATTCAAGAATTTAATAGCCCATGGAAGCTCGTGCTCAAGCTCGACCGGTAAATGGCAAGCTTTGCCATAAACCATTTGGAAGGGTGACGTACCCATAGGGGTCTTAAACGCAGCGGTCGCGATAAGCCCAAAGTCGCCATCCAACTTCGCACTCAGCTGGATCTATTGGAATTCACAGTTTTCTCCAAAATCCGCTTTAGACTTCAGTTGCTCACCTCGACTTGGCCACTGGTTTGGGGGTGGTATGGTGTACCAATTCTATGCTTGACACCATATCTCTCAAGAATTTTATCCAGTGGTGCATTACAGAAATGCGAACCTTCATCACTGATAAGGGCTCTAGGACAGCCAAATCTAGTAAAGATATTCTTTGCAAGAATTTCTTTACAACTTTGTGATCATTGGTTTGGGTGGCTATGGCCTCTACCCACTTGGAAACATAGTCCACACGGACTGAATATATTTGTTAGAGCATGATGAGGGGAAAGGTCCCATAAAATCAATGCCCCAGACGTCAAAAACTTCACATTCCAAGATAGGCCTCAAAGGCATCTCTATCCTATTACTGAGTCTCCCTACTCGTTGGCATCTATCACAGCCTTTGCAAAAGGCTTCACATCTTTAAACAAAGTAGGCCAAGAAAAAAAAATTTGAAGGATTTTGTGGTACTGCCTTAGGTGCTCCGTAGTGCCCACCAAAGGGGACCACTATGACATTGCTCCAGAATATCCAATTGTTCATGCTCCGGAACGCACCTTCTAAGCAACCCGTCCTTGCAGACTTTAAACAGATATGGATCCTCCCATACGAGATATTTTAAGTCGTTGAAAAATTTCTTTTTTTCCTGATACGTCATTTCTTCTAAATGACCACTTGCTAAGTAGTTGACGTAGTCAGCATACCACGGCCTCACAGTCTCTAGCTTCATTAATTGCTCGGTTGGAAAATCAATGCCTATGTCCTTGGAAATTTTGCCACCCTCATTTACTAGGCGAGACAGGTGATCAGCCACAATATTTTCACTACCCTTCTTATCTTTGATCTCTAGGTCAAACTCTTGCAAAATTAGAATCCATCTGAGTAAACTTGGCTTTGCATCTGCTTTGTCCATAAGGTAGCGTAGGGCTGCATGGTCTGTCCAAACCACAACTTGGGACCCTAGAAGGTAACTTCTAAACTTGTCGATAGCAAAAACGACGGCTAAGAATTCCTTCTCAGTCGTGGTGTAATTGCATTGAGCCGGGTTCAAGGTGCGGCTCGCATAGTAAATGGGCCTAAACTTTTTATCAATCCTTTGCCCTAAAACTGCACCCACTGCGTAGTTAGAGGCATCGCACATTAATTCAAAAGGCTTAGTCCAGTCAGGTGCGATTAAGATGGGGGCACTTATGAGCTTATCCTTTAGGCAATTGAAAGCTTCTTTGCATTTCTCATCAAACAAGAACTCAACATCATCTTTCAGAAGGTTAGATAAGGGCTTGGCGATGGTGGAAAAACCCTGAATAAACCGCCTGTAGAAGCCAACATGACCTAGAAAACCTTGTACCTCTTTCACTGTTTTAGGATACAACATCTTTTCAATGGCTTCTACTTTAGCCTTATCTACCTGAATACCAGTACTGGACACCTTGTGTCCCAGAACGATCCCTTCATCTACTAGAAAATGGCATTTTTCCCAGTTAAGCACTAAATTCTTTTCAACACAGCGTTGAAGTACCATATCTAGATTCTCCAAGATCTCATCAAAGCTATCGCCATAGACTGAGAAATCATCCATGAAGACTTCCATACATTTCTCCACAAGTCCATCGAAAATGGCCAACATGCACCGTTGAAATGTTGCTGGTGCATTGCACAACCCGAAAGGCATTCTGCGAAAGGCAAAAGTGCCTGATGGACACGTAAGCGTAGTCTTCTCTGGTCATTAGGGTCGATGGCTATCCGGAAGTAACTGAATATCCATCGAGGAAACAATAATACTTATGACCACTCAGTCTTTCAAAAAGTTGGTCAATGAAGGGTAAGGGGAAATGGTCTTTGGCGGTGACTTCATTCAATCTACGATAGTCAATGCAGACCACAGAGCTTGATCCACAGGCGTAAAGCTACTTCTTCTCCCTTTTCATTCTTTTCCACGGTAATACCTCCTTCTTTGGCACAACTTGGGTGGGGCTAACCCACTCACCGTCGGCGATTGCATAGATGATTCCCATATCTAACCATTTAATGACTTCTTTCTTGACAACCTCCTGCGCATGCGGGATTCAAACCTTCACGAGGTTGTCTGACTTTCTAGCTCCTTCCTCCGTTCGGATTTTATGCATGGACACATCGGGCTGATTCCTCGGATATCACCCACTTGCCATCCGAACGCGAGGATGTTCTTTCAAGCACTTTTATCGCCAGCGGTTTCTTGCTCGGGCTCGAGTTTTGAAGAGATGATCATAGGTAACTTATCACCATCCTTGAGAAAATGTACTTAAGGTGTTGCGAGCGGTTTAAGCTCCAAGTCGGTAGGTGGTTGCTCAATACTTTGGATTTTAAGGGCCACCTTTTTCCTTATGGGCTTGAAGTGGTTGGTGAAGAATACCTCATCTTCCCGAGGTAGAACCCCGAAAAGGTCTTGGATCACATCATCCATGGGATCATCCTTCGGCAAGACTTTCTCCTTCTCATCTTTGGATCATCTTTCTCAACTCTTCTTCTTCTAGCTCCTCTCGCTTGCTGTTCCCAATCATCAACTTCCCAATGAGTAGTCTCTCTCCGTAAATCCACTTCATCCCAACTACCCATCGGGGCTTCTTTCTTGGGTTAAAGTCTTCCCGATGCAACTCATTGAAATCATCGTTCATTGCCGGGAATTTCCATGTTTCTTGTTCATTGACAGCTCGGTGTGAGCAAGTTGTGAAGACGACTCGGCAGTGACTACGGCCTGTAATGAAACAGAAGATGGTCACAGTCAGCTTGATCTTTAATGTTTATAGCTTCGAAAACACCTATCTCTGTTAGCTCTATTGCTTCTTCAGAGTTGGCATCTTCTTCGTCCTCATAAATTGCTTCAACGAACGAGATTTCTTCACTCAAGGTTTCCTCAGGACTTTTCCCTCGTGTGAAGGTAACAGATGTATCATCGACTCTGGCGTAATCGACCTTACGTAAATCGATGAGGCGGCGGCAGAGGTATCCAAAAGGTCCGGCCTAGAATTAGGGGCATCTCTTTGTCGTGGATAGTCTAAGATAACCCGGTCGGTAGGAAAACCAAGCCTCCAACATGGAGAAGGACATTAGCAACACAACCGGTCACGAGCGGCTTGATCGGTCTACCATCCTCGAAGAGAAATAGGGCGTTCCCGCATTCTTTTATCTAAACCGAGCTTTTTGCAGACGTTCAATGGCATCACATTTATGGAGGCCCCTGAGTCGCATAAGACGTTTTGGAACATATGGCCTTCAATCTCACAAGAGATCGAAGGTCTCCCGGGGTCACCTCGCTTAGTAGCAACTTTCTGTGAAACCATAGAGCAATCTTCTCTTAAAACTTCTTCTTCCATCCCTTGAAGCTTCTTCTTGCTTCCACAAACTTCCTTAAGATACTTAGAGCATTTGGGCATTTCAGTCAATACCTCAGCTAGGGGTATACTCACTTTTGTATCTCTAAGCATCCTCCTCACACCGTCATATTGTCTGTCATGACTGAGGGTATTCTCTTTCTTCTTTGGTGGATAAGGAAGGGCTTTATCATTGTTCATGGCTTGATTTTTTATGGCTTCGTCTTCCTTATCTTTCCATCGAACAAACTTTTCCTCCCTTTTCTTTGTCAGGGGTACAGCCACCTGACTTTTCCTCATTTCTCTATCAGAATCATTTTCATCACCCAAAGAATCATCATTAAGCTCCTCCTCGCTGTTGCTTTCTTCGGTATTTAACTTCTGATTGCCCCCTCCTGAACTTATGGCGTCAGGAGGGGCTACTCGTTTCCCGACATCTTTCCGGGTCCCACCTGCTTACCACTTCTTAAAGTAACCTCATTCAGCTCTTCGTTCTCATAATCCCATTGAGGTGTGATGGCAGTGCAAACATTGATATCTGCTTTAGGATTTCTCTCGGTATAACTTGGAAGTTTACCGTGGGGTCTGTTTGCTTGTTGATCTGCCATCTGGCCAACCTGTCTCTCTATTGTCTTGACGCTAGTAGCCAAGGTCTTTACCATGTCTACTAGCTCATCAAACTTATGTTGAGGGACACAAGAGGTGGTTTGGTTATGAGGTTGGTTTTGATTCTAACCACCTTGAGGTCTCTGGGAGTTAGGATTGTGAGATTGATTAACCACCCCGGGAGGTGGTCTTTGATGACTTGAGCTGAAAGACGGTTTGGAATTTGATGGGCCAGGTGGTGCATTGGCTTGATTAAGATTGGGACGTTGAAATCCCGAATAATTACGATTCGATTGAAGTTTCGAAGGTTTGGTTATGATTCTCCATTAAATTTACTTCCTCGCCATCTCATTTCCGCTTTGCATTCCCGTGTAATTCACATCCGGCGCCCTTGTTGTTTCTTTGCATTTGTAAATCGGCTAGTCGCTTGCTAATTACTTCCATTTGAGCAACTAACACCTTAGTCTCGGAAATTGCCCATGAGATTTCCTTCTTATTCCCACTAACAATGGTCTTCCTTGAAGTTGACCACATGTTATTCTTTTTCTTATAGTTTCACTACCACCAGTAGCAGCGGGCGTCACCTCCCCTCAGAATGATCCATGAGCGCTTGAATCAAGGAAGTCTCTATTTGGTTGAGAGACACTCTATAGAATAACTCTAGTAGCTCATGTCTCATCAGATCCATGGTTGGGGCACTTCCTCATCAATGATTTAGTCTCTCCCATGCTTTCCCCACACTCACCATCAAGTTGTTCAAATGTGGCTATCTCCTTTTCATGTCCATGATTGTCCCTGGTGAGACAAACTTCATAGCAAAGGCTCTTTTGACATCATTCCAGGTACGGAGAGAATGATGGGCTAAAGATTTGAACCAACGGTTTGCTTCACCCTTTAGAGCAAACGGGAAGAGTTTTAACTTGACAATCTCAGAATCAACACCAGGATAGTGGCCTGCTTCGCAGATTTGAACGAAGGTGGACAAGAAGTCATGAGGATCTTCGTCAGTAGTGCCATGAAAAGAACTATTCTGGACTAGTCCTACCACTCCATTTTTCAGATTGAAGTTCGCTTGCCCCATGTCTGGAGGGCGAATAGGTCTATGCCCTTCCAGAAAGTCCTGGTCAAGATAGGGAGCATAGGGGTCTTGATTTAACTGGTTTAGCTGGTTTTGACGGAATTGTTGAAACTGATTATTTATCCCAGCTTGTTGATTCTGTTGTTGCTGCATTGCCTGCATCTGTTGAAGGATCAGATTCATTTGGGCTTGAGGATCTGGATTTTGAACTTCGTTAGCCATAATGTCTGGATCAGGGAAGAGCTTTCTCCTGAGAATAGATCGCTCAGGCTCGGGATTAAAGATAAGAGGTCCCTTCTTACTCCTGGTTTGCATAAACCAGAAGAGCAGAATGGAAAGAAATCAACCTTAGGGTTGATGAGAACGAATGTAGAGGAAATTAGAGGGTTTAGAAAGAGAGAAGAGAAAAGAAGTGACAATTAAAGAGAGTGAATCATGGCGTTCGTGATGAGTGAACGCCGGTTCAGGGAAATTCTCGAAGTGGGCGCTCGTTCAGATTCTTGAATCAAGCGTCCGTAAGACAAATGAAAGCGAGACGGGCGTTCAGAGTTTGGACGCCCGTTCGGACAGTTTCTTAAATTTTTTAATTTTTTTTATAAAGGCTGCTAAAATCTAAGGCAAATTTAAACTATGAAAAATAAAAATCAAATATGAAAAATATAAATAAAAACAAAAGACAAACTATGATAAAATAAAATAAATGTAACCTATAGATTAGCACCTCTAAGAGTCCGACAACCGTTACCGACTCCCCGGAAACGGCGCCAAAAACTTGTTCGCTAAAAACTCGTTTTAAATTTATAAACCGAAACACCCCAAGTATAAGGTTCGTAGTATAGGGTGTTAACGGGTCGTCCTAAGGGAGTCGAATGTTTATCGGATTAAAGTGCAGTTATTCTATCGATTATGTCACAGATTACTATCTAAAACTAAAGTATATATTAATTATAATCTAGAAACTATGACTAGAAACAGAAAATAGCAGAAAATAGCACAAAATCGACACTGGACGGGCGTCCACTTATGATCTAAAAACAGAAAATATGCAGAAACAGCAGGTAAAAACTAGGGTTTTGAAAATAACTAAACTTAGCAGCAAAAGTTGATACGAACGAATTTGGTTTATCAAATAATTAAGAGGGACGGCAAGGCAACGGGAATCCACCAATCAATCAACTAACCCCAACTAGATTGCGCGCTAAAGATATGATTTTATTAATGATCAAATCACGAATTCGATTAAATCTCTCTAATCAATTTCTAGGGTTTCGTTTTCTTTCTCAAGCAAAACTAATCTAGCATGCATAACAAGATCATGATATTGTCTCCAATATCCTACTCAACTAATCATAAACAATCTCTTGAATTATAACTAATTGCATCAATTGAAAATATCAAAGCTTGAACAATATTCTCATACAAATTCAATCAAAAAGATAGTTTCATCGATCTCTCGATTCAATAAAACATAAACGATAAATCACAACATTCAATTGATGAAAAACCATAAATTTAACTCACTAAAGATGTAGCTAAAAATCCTCTAGTTGGTGTAAGTGTTGATTGGTTTCCTCCGTTGTCCTACCGCGAATTGCTTAGCCAACAATCATGTTGGTGATCATGATTGTTGGGATGGAAGAGTTCATCTTCTAGTTTGCTCCTTAGAAGACGCGGCTGCTAGGGTTTTGAATGAATAATGCGTATCATAGATCTTTAGGGTTGATCCGCTGCTGCTATATTTAGAATACTAAGTCGGTTCTGCTAAGTCGGCCGAAGGACGCCCGTCTGGTTTGGTGGACGCCCGTCCACTGGATCTTGACTTTGCTCCAGACGTCCGTCCATGCCGCGTCCAAACTCTCTGTATCAAATTTCCTCTCCTGGACGCTCGTCCATATAATCAGACGCCCATCCAGTCTGGGCGCCGCCATCCTTGGGCGCCCGTCCGCTGGGCGAGGTAGTGAACGCCGCCACTTTCCCAAGCCGACTTGCATCCTTCTTCTTCTACTTAAACCTCCAATTGAGTATCTCTTTTTTTCAGCTCATCCCAATGCCACGCATGCATACTACAAGGTGGTAAAAACACGCAAAAATGTAGACTCATACAAATAGATAAACAATCAGCGTTAAATCACATAATTGACTTGGTTTTCACACTTTAATGAATTCTAAACCCATTCTTTCAATTTATCCTTTTAGCAAGTGATTTTCTATAAAAAAAAACACTAAAACACGGAATATATTGTTACGGAATAACTCGATATAAACCACAAAAATTAGTCGTAAACAGGTACCAAATCCTACCGGTGTGTCCAACCAATAGAATTTTAAAATTTTCTGGTGCATCTATGTGTATTAAAATAAGCAATCAATCATGTTTTTTTGAAAAAACCGATGACATGGTGATAAAAAAAAACTTGATCTAGGACCACTATAAAATTACCGTGACTTGATTTAGGGGCAAAATTAGGATTTTAGTCCTCTAAGTAGATCTACTTTGGATTTTAGTCATGATCATGTTCCGGTGAGGAAAATGGTCCTCTAACTTGTTTTTTTTTTTTTGAAAAATAGTCCTATCTGCCGGAAATAGCTGATTGGGCACCGGAATTTTTAAAAAACGCTTACGTGGCGCCTACCAGGCCGCCATTATTGAATCTACGTGGCTAGGGACCCCATTTTACTTTTTAAAAAAAAGGATTTCTCCTTCCAATTTTCCCCAATTTCTTTCTCCTTCCAATTTCCCCCAATTTCATCCCTCAAAATCTAATCACTAATTAATTTGCAATTTGCAATTTGATATTGCTAAGATAGGCGATGAATCATTTTCAATTTGGAATTGGAAGTTCTCACAAAGAAATAGCACCAAAGTTCATAATATCTCTACATTAGCTATTGGAAGGAGAAATTGGGGGATGAATTTGGAGGGATGAAATTGAGGGAAATTGGAAGGAGAAATCATTTTTTTAAAGTAAAATGGGATCCACAGCCACATAGGATTCAATGTGGTAACATAGTGGCTGCCACGTAAGCGTTTTTTAAAGAATGCGGTGTTCAGTCAGCTATTTCCGGCGGATAGGACTATTTTTCCACAAAAAAAAAACAAGTTAGATGACCATTTTCCTCACCGGAGCAGAAGCAGGACTAAAATCCAAAATAAGCCAAGTTACAGGACTAAAATCCTAATTTTTCCCTTGATTTAGGTATTACCCTTTTTTTTAATATTTAGGTAAACATTTTTTTTTCAAGTTAAATGACCAATTTTGTAATTTTCAATGATGAACTCAAATATTCCTAAGCCATACCTTAGCGTGGATACCAGGGTTCGAGCACCTCTAGAGACATAATTAGTGTGTGACCTTTTGTATCCGTGAAAAAAAAAACTCTAATATTCCTTTCAATTTCAAATACAACACGACGACGCGGTAGAGTAAAATACTTTTTGAATCCAGTAAAAGGGTCATAAAAAGAACACACCCTCGTCCGGGGACGGATGTAGATCCTGAATCACAGAGGGCGGTAATACTAGAATTTTTTCGCAAGTATAAAAATGTATAATTGTGTTATTAAGGGTTTATTATTTGCACCCATCGATTCTACCGGTGCACCATACAAAAAACACTGAATCAAGTTTCAGAAAGTCGATTTTTGACTCAAGAATCGACTTTTCCAAAGTTGATTTTCACAACCGACATTCCAAAAGTCGCTTTTTGACTCAAAAAATAGACTTTTTCAAAGTTGATTCTCATAACCGACAATTTGAAAATCGATTTTTGACTCAATAATCAACTCAATAATCGACTTTCTAAACGTTGTTTTAGGTGTGGCGCAAAGGTAGTGTGTTGTATTGGTCGAATTGCAGTACAAATAAATACCATGTTTTTGCCTCATTGAATTATAGGAGAAACACTACTATACATTTATATATATATATATATATATATATATATATATATATATATATATATATATATATATATATATATATATATCGTATTATCCGGACATATTAACCATTTCGGTCACCTAAATAAATATTTCACACATTAAAAACAATGTCTGAAAAGAAAAATAATTTCACACACTAGTATTTTTATATTTAAAAGTAAAAATTTTATAAATATTTTTATAGATGAATCACTTTTGTAATGACTATGGATTTTTTTTGAATCTTTTTTTTTTTTTTACTATGGATTTTTATTTACACAATAATTTTTTATGTCAAATTATTCGATTATTAAAAAAATATAAGCGAATATAAAATTTAAGAGGGCAAAAAAAATACATAAAACATATAATTTTTTTTTTTTCTCTCTCTAGATCTAGGGGTTTGACTGAGCACAGAACTTGGTGGCGGCATTCAAGATGCAATTCGTTTGAACAGAAAACATTATTCGAAATGGTCTCAACTTGTTAGCACCTTTCTCAAGGTTAAGGGGAAACCGAATCGTCTGACGGACCCCGAACATGAAAAAGATGATCCCAACTTCGTTGCTCAGGATGAACAAGAACAAATGGTCATGTCGGGGATTGATTCTGGTTAAATGGTAAAAGTCATTGCATTCAGGGTGAGAACTAGAGTTCAATCCCCACCTCCTCTCCCGACCACAACCATGGATATGTCATGGCTGTGGAATTCAATGGTTTTGAGGGAAGAGTGACGCGTTCATGTTTTTGTTTATCGACCACTGTAAGGTCAAACATAATCCGAAATGTGGTTTCTCAAAAGTCAGTTCTTTGCAGTGTCATTAACAACTCCCCTTCTCTTGATAGACCATGTCCTAGTAATAAGAAAATAACATTGGCTAATGGTTCAACAATTAATTACAGTAACATGAATAGAAGAAGATGTTACAAAATAACTGATACAATAACATTTGGAAACAGATTTTACAAATTCCTGGAACTTATTAGTTTGTTAGTTTCATAACCAAACATTGCTTCTACCATTTCCAGACTACAAAAGTGATATATAAAATAAAACACATAATAAAAAAACCAAAACAATCTCATTCCAACGTATTCACACACATGTGAGGTATCAAGAACAAAAACAAGACTAAATCACGCAGAATTCTAAACTTCTAATGATAATAAATTCAGGGCTTGAACGCAAAGTACAAGTAGTAAACCAATTATGAAGAACAAGCCCCAAAAGTGGGACGAGCTAGTCGTACCACGGTAAGTACACGTAAAAGGATCTCCGACCATTGATCCACAAGGCGAGGAGGAGGAGGAGGAGGAGGAGTTAGATGATAGGGCAACTTTGAACAACCCGACTCCTAAATTGAAGAACTCCTAGCCTAAATTGAAGGACACAAACTCTAATTAAAATTGAAAACAATAAACACTAAATTGAAAACACTAAATTGAAGAACCCAAGCCAAACATCACTACCATTTATATACCACGAAAGAAAAGGAGTTTACTTTGCTATTGTCATCGGAGGAGGACATCGTAGCGTAGAGTGCTCAACTATATATATATATATATGATATGATATGATTCTTCCCAAATGGATTATGCAAGTGATCACTACAAGATATGGGAGAAAAGTTTAATAGTACTTTATACAACTTTTATCGTTTAAATAGTCTTTTTGAAGTTTCTTTTTATTATCTAAATAGATTTTTCATCATCAAACATCATTTTCATACATATGATACCCCGTATCACCCCTAAATTGAACAAGCCTAAACCCTAAATTAAAATTGAACAACCCAACTCCTAAATTGAAGAACCCAAATCCTAATTGCAATTGAAGAACTCCTAAACCCTAATTAAAATTGAAAACCCTAAACACTAAATTGAAGAACCAAACCCTAATTGTAATTGAAGAACCCTAACCTTAATATTCCCGGTAACAACTAGAGCTCAATCGCCAACTCCTCGCCAGACCACGGCCATGGTTATGTCATGGCCGTGGAATTCAATGGTTCATGGTTCAGTTAGATGGACTTATTCTAAGGTAAAAAAAACGCCCAGATCTTTGATATATTACAACTAAAATCTCAACCACTAAGAGCAAGGATCTCACATGATAACCGAATATTCACCGTAGTGACATTCGACTTTGCCAAGGTCGAATTTGTATTTCGACTTCTTTAAAGTCGAACATAATCCGAAGTGTTGCCATGAAACTAGATTCGTGATGGTACGTGCCATTAACAGCTCCCATTCTCTTGATAGACCATGCATGTCCTAGTAATAAGAAAATAACATTGGCTAATGGTTCAACAATTAATTACAGTAACATGAATAGAAGATGTTACAATAACCGATACATGATACATTAACACTTTGAACAGAAGATTTTACAAGTTCCTCGAATTTATTGGTTTGTTAGTTTCATAACCAAACATTGCTTCTACCATTTCCGGACAACTACAAAAGTGATATAAAACACATAATAAAAAAAGCCAAAACAAATCTCATTCCAACGTATTCACACACACATGTGAGGTATCCAGAACAAAAACATGACTAAATCACGCTAGAGAGCCTGAAATTCTAATAATAAATTCAGGGCTTGAAGGCAAACTATAACAAGTAAACAAATTATGATGAACAAGCCCCAAAAGTGGGACGAGCTAGTCGTACCACGGTAAGTACACGTAAAAGGATCTCCGACCATTGATCCACAAGACGACGAGGAGGAGGAGGAGTTGGATGATAGGGCAACTTTTGCATCTCCGCATACAAGGTCGCCACCGCTAAAAGCACCAAAAGCAATCAAATCGAGACGAATGGTTCCACTAGTCGGATCTAAGTAGTTATTCAGATCTTGAATAGAAAGCGAAGAAGCCTCTGCAAACGCAATTACTGATGTATGATTTCTCGGTCCAACACACGTAGTCGGGGTAACAATCGTCTTTGTCAATAACTTGGTTTGATTGTAAGGGAAGATACAAACATCAAATCCGCCGAAGATGCATATATCTGAGTCATTGTAGGGGTTTCTGATGTCGAATTTGAGATCCCAAATCACAGATTCCCTAATTGTTGGACAAAGAATTACCGAATTTAACTCAATCTCAGGCTGCTTATTCAATTTCATTTGCTTCTCATCTTCTGTTACAACAAGTATGACTAACCAGATGAACATACCAATGACAATGGCGATAGAAGCAGCAAGTCCGATATACCCGCATCGAGAGCGATTTCGGTTTCCGATTTCAGGACTAGTGCGCAAATCGTCTAATATAGGGATTTTGACCTCTTCCGGCGAGGAATCCATCTTCTTGCCGCACGGTCTCTTATTTGTTTTTTTAGAACAAAGTTTGCTAATATGCAAAGATAAACAAAATTGAAAGAAAAGGGATATATATATATATATATAGATCGATATACATAAATACTCTCCGCCTCAAAATTTTATTTTATTTTTTACACTTTAAACTTAAAATATTTAACAATACATGATTTAATAGGTGGTCTGGTTATTTAATATATGGTTAATTTGCTATGCAAAAACAAAAAATTGTTAATTTACGTTTCTTTTTCTTTTTTATGTGTAGCATCATTTTTATTTTATATGTACATTGGGGCAATTCAGCCAACTAAAACAATAACTTTGAATCTAATTAGAATTATGAGATTTATTTTAGGATAAACATAAATAGAATAAGTTTCAAATAAATAGGGACGGAGTGAATATATATCAATACATATATAGGCAAATTTTAAGTTGCTTATTGACAATCAAACTCAATCTTAATTTGGATGATCAATAATTGATCTACATATACATAATCACGTATGTAATTACACGTGTCATTGAGTTTGGTGGTTATTGATCACCATAAAATTTATATGGATAATTGTTTTATTGATACTTTTTCAAAGGTTTTTTTTACAAGTAATACTTTTGGGGTCATTTACAATATTAACAGCGATACATCTACTACTTTTTCTACCACAACATCTTACACAACACAATCAACACCACATATTTTACCGGGACCCATCACAATAAATAATTGATCACTTTAATCATTGGTACCTGATGATACAGGGATTCGCTCCTCCACGTGGAATTACACCATTGGTCCAGCTGGCATGTGGAAAAGTCCAAGTGTATTATCCGCCTCGAGTCGGAGAAGAGACATAGCTCGAGACCGTGGCCTAGGGGAGATTCCGCCTAGGGGAGATTCCACAAGTACTTGGACTCGAACGCTCACCTCGGACCAACTCGAGTCGATATCGCGATCCTTGGCCCGAGACCCCGGGCCCACATCCACAGGTTTCTTGGACAAGGAGGCAAGGCCCATTTAAGGGTATTTATGTCAATAGACCCGGCCGCCCTTAATTTTAGAGGCGGAAGAAGGACATGTGCCTATAAATACATAGCTCGGGAACTACGTAAGGCTTGATTCTGGACTTTCACACAGAGATCGTAGGCAATCCAAGACACATTCTTGGACTCGACCATATCGCACCAAAAATACCACCTTTTTGTTCATATCTAGTCATCTTGATCTCTTACAATTTCATCCTTAGATTATTCGTGGCCTCATTTCTTGGTGGTGCATTATTTAGCATCGTCATTTGGCGCTAGAAGGAGGGCCTTCTACCGGTGAGTTGGGAAGAGATTGCAATGGTGCCGCCAAAGAAGGAAGAAACCGACGAACAGCAAGAACATGCGGATCGAAGAGCACACGGATGTAGATCCAGCGGGGGTTCCCTCACAGTCCAAGAAGTCCCCACCGGATCTAGACCCGCGATTCTGAGATCCTCCAGGCCTCGGCTTCCCCCACAACCGCAAGGCGTGGCGGATCACTTAGCATCTTTGGATGAAGGCGCTTTGAAGAGGTGGTAGCCTCGGCATTCATAGGTAAGGAATCTGCAATCCCTGTTGAACACCGTTAGACCTCCAGGTCGAAAGGAGATTGATAATGCTAGGGGTAAAAGGCACATCGGGGTTGAAGAGGAGTGTGGGGAAAGCGCGATTGAAATCGGTGTGACTAACGCCATAAACGTCCCGCGGGGAAAAGCTTGATGTCGGTCGAAGATAGCATCGAAAACGAGTTCAACCGCATTGTGGGGAAAGATCAACCCACCGAATGGCTTGAGTCACCATTTAGTCCCGAGATCGAAATATATACGATGCACGAATCCTTTAAGCCGCCAAAGATGGAGCCCTATGGCGGTACTACGGACCCGAGAGGACCATCTATATCGATACATATCTTTGATGAGGTTGAGAGCGCCAATGGCGCCATGAAATGTCGAGCTTTTGATACGTTGCTCACCGGTCGAGCTCGGGAGTGGTTTCATAAGCTACGTCCCGGATCGATCTCTAGCTTTCTGATTGGGACAAAAATTCGAGACGCTTTCATTGGAAACAAGAAGTTCCATCTTAGTGCCACCCACCTTATGAACATCAAGCAAGAAAAGGAGAATCTACTATCGACTTCATGAGACGTTTCAACCTTGAAGCCATGAAAGTGCATAATGCCGTGATGCGGCGCAAGTCAATGCCTTTGTGGGAGGATCTGCGGAATATGAAGTCGTATGATAAGCTATCCAAGAAAATGCCGAATGATATGGATGAATGTGTGAACATAGTCCATAGGTTACGCCAAGGTGAAGAGGCGGTGCGTCGCACACCATTTCACTTGGCCTCGGCTCGAGAACGACTCCCGAAGCCGAGAACAAGGTCGACCTAGGGTCGGAATGAAGAAAGCAAGTCCAACGTCTTTGATCGATCGACGACTCCGATATCGGATCGATTGGGAAAGAAAGGGAATTTAAAAGACCGAGACTTTATCCCCTCAATCGATCTCGAGGGAGGTATTGGCAATCATGATCAAGAAGAACATCACTAGGACACCTAAGCCGATGTCTAAAGATCCGAGAAAAGGAAAAACACTCACAAGTATTGTGACTATCATAGAGATGTGGGGCACGACACGGAGGAATGCTTTGATTTGAAGAGGGATATCGACGCCTGTATCCAAGAGGGTCGATTGGATGAAGTCGTTGACAGGTCAGAAAAAGACGAGCCGAAGGGCCGTCGGGAGTACAAGAGAAAGAGCTACAACGGAAAGAAAGATCGGTCTCCACGTCGGGATAATAGGTATCGGCGGGAAAAGTCATCTGACCCAACACACAGAGACAACCGCCGAGATGACCGTCAAGAAATTCAGAACCGAGATCCTCATCGAGATAATCGTGCCGGATATGACGTTAACACAATCGTGGCAGAGCATGAGTCGGATCGACCTCGATCAAGTCGACAATCGTCTGACGAGCGAGAGAGTCAAAAAGATCGAGGTTGACAACGGAAGTAGGTTCACGGACCCAGGGCGATGTTCCGAGTTCACACACGATCATAGCGAGGATTGGTGATCGGCGATAATAAGCGGGGTCGAGTAAAAGGGTTTGTGTCGATAGTGGAGCGCCGTTAATATCCTTTATTATTCAGCGTTTAGGGCCATGAGATTGAAAGATGAAGATATCATTCCGTTATCTACCCCTCTTTTTGGGTTTACGGGCAGGCCGTCCACCCTGCCGGTCGATCGGTTTGTTAACGACGGTCGGAGATGGAGAAAAGGGCGTCGATGGAAATGACCTATGTTGTAGTTAAGGCCCCATCAGGCTACAACGCGATATTGGGTCGACCGGCTTTATATGATCTCGAGCTATTATCTCGACTTTCCACAACAAAGATGAAGTTTCCCACTGATGCACGGTACCCATGAAGTCAAGGGAGGCGTTGAGGTAGCCCGGAATTGTAGCTTGGTTACGATCAAAGGAAAAGAGTTGGGCAAGTGCTAGTTGAGGAGTTGATACCTGAGGAAGAAGAAGATCGAAGCTGGATTTCTGCCGACCCGACCGAGAAAGTTCGAGTGTGGAAGGAGGAAGGAGGTCAAGGGGTCCAGATCGGGAAGTGGCTGCCACACCCGACATGAGCCTTGGCCGACCTCCTGGTTGAGTTTCGAGGCGTTTTTAGCGTGGAAGGCGGATGACATGCCTGGCCTATCGGCGGATATAGCTATGCACCAACTTAACGTCGATTCCGCAAAAAGCCAAGACGGCAAAGAAGAAATCTTGCACCGATAGAAAAGAGCGGTGAAGAAGGAAGTCGACAAGTTGCTCGCTGCGGGATTGTGAAAGAGGTATTTTATCCGGATTGGTTGGCCAACCCGATGTTAGTTAAGCGGATCGTGGCGGCGAATGTGTGTCGACTTCTGAGATCTTAACAAGGCATGTCCCAAGGATTCTTACCCGCTACCAAAGATCGACCAGTTAGTCGACTCGACACTAGGCTTCGAGGTGTTCGGTTTCCTCGATGCGTACAGAGGTTATTATCAGATCTTTATGGACCCACAGGACTCGGAAAAAACCGCTTTTATCACGAGTTTGGCACATTTTGCTTTGTTACGATGCCGTTTGGGCTTAAAAATGCGAGGGCTACTTATCAACGGGCCGTCAACAAAATTTTCAAGAGGCGAGATAGGTCGAATATGGAGGTTTATGTGGATGATTTATTGATCAAGAGCAAGTCCTTGGGACGATTTCTTGTCGATGTGAGAGAAGTTTTCAAGTATTGCGGCGGCAAAAATGAAGCTCAACCCAAAGAAATGCACATTCGGAGTTCGATCAGGGAAATTTCTAGGATACATGATATCGAGAGATGGGATCAGAGCTAACCCAGATAAAATCGAGGCTCTCAAAAGCATGCCCACACCTCGGAATGTCAAAGAGGTGCGAGAGGTTGGCAGTCGGATGGCGGCTCTCAACCGTTTTATCATCGATATCGGCGCAGAGAGCTCTACCTTTCTTCAAGATTCGAAAAAGCTAGTCCGTTCGATGGGGCGGGAGTGTCGGCGTTTGACGATTTGAAAAATATTTATCTGATTTGCCAACGCTATCCTCACCTCGAGATGGAAAAGCTCTAGTTTATCTAGCGATCTGCGAGGAAGCGTAAGCGCTGTCTTAGTTCGAGAAGGAGACCAGGACAAATCCCGATCTATTTTGTCGACAAAGCCTACGAGTGCGAGAGATCGAGATATACCCCTGCGGAGAAGTTAGCGCTGAGTTTAGTTCATGCGTCGAGGAAGTTGAAGCCATACTTCCAAGCACATCCTATTGTTGTGGTTACTGACCAACCGTTAAAACAAATTTTGGCGAAGCCCGAGACATCGGTCGATTAACCAAGTGGGTTGTCGAGCTAGCGGAATCTGACATAGAGTTTTACCTCGAACGACTATCAAGGGTCAAGCTCTGGCTGATTTCTTAGCAGAAGGGTTGTCGATTCAGTTGGAGCAAGGAAAACAGCCATCAGAGGAGCAGTGGACACTTCACGTCGATGGTGCCTCGAGTAAAGAGGGGGCTGGAGCTGGTTTACTGCTAGTTAGCCCGAAAGGAGAAGAGTTTCCGTATGCACTTCGGTTCGAGTTCAAGGCTACGAACAACGAAGCCGAATATGAGGCCTTAATCACAGGTTTAAAGCTAGCATCGAAGTTGGGGGTCGAGAATCTTCGGTATCTGACTCTCAACTCGTGGTAAATCACGTCTTGGGGAGAGTATGAAGCTAAAGAAGAATCAATGAAAAGCTATCTAAAGGTTGTTCGAGAGGTTAATGTCGAAATTCAAGACGATCCTAATCGGCGGTACCTCGAAGTGAAAACAAGCGAGCCGATCGTTGTCTAAACTCGCGTCAATTTCAAATCTAAGAGGAAAGTTACGGTTGAGATGCTAGCGAGAGCGAAGTTATGACGAAGTCGACGTGCAACTTGTGGTCCAAAGATCGACCTGGATGGATCCTATTGCACTATTCTTGAAAGATGGAACCGCTTCCCACCGACAAGTCTCGGGCCAGGAAAATCCGACTTCAAGCGTCCCAGTGCACGCTCTTTTCGATTATGTGCTTTACGAAAATCGTTTGTAACCCCTTGGATGCGATGCGCATCGGAAGAAGAGGGGGCTTATCTCGCTCGAAGAGATACACGAGAGTCTGTGGTAATCATTGCGGAGCTCGAATGTTGGTAAGGAAGTGCAAAGCGGCGGATATTTCGGCCGTCAATGCAAAAAGATCTGAGTCGATTGGTAATGAGTTGCGAGGATCGTCGGTACACGACGTGGTAACTCATCGGCAAGCACGAGAAATGAATGCCATCGAGTCTGTATGGCCGTTCGATGAATGGGGAGTCGATATAGTCGGACCTCTACCTCGAGCTCCAGGGAATTTCAAGTACGTCGTCGTTGCGGTTGATTATTTTACAAAATGGGTCGAGGCCAAGGCTCTTACTGACATCAGGGCCCAGACCATCAAAAAATTTCTGTGGGAGAATATTTTATGCAGGTTCGGAATTCCGAAGTATCTGGTCTCGGACAACGGGACTCAATTTCTTGATGATAGAGTGCAGAATTGGTTGAAAGAATTCAGGATCGAGCACGCGAACGATTGCGTCGAGTCTAGCCCGACCTCAGTCTAATGGACAGGTCGAGCAGACAAACAGGCAGATCAAGTTTGGATTAAAGAAGCGATTGGAAGATGAAGGCCGAGATTGGGCAGCTCAGTTACCCAGTATATTATGGTCATATCGTACAGCACCCAACTCGGCAACCCAAGAAACTCCTTTTGCCATGGCCTATGGATGTGAAGCTGTGATACCTGCAGAAATAGGACTAGCATCGCCTCGGGTTTTAGCTTATAGCGTTGAAACCAATGCTGCCGATCTAAGAGAAGAAAAAGACAATGTCGAAGAGAAGAGAGAAATGGCGGCGTATCGGATGGCCAGTTATAAAAGAAAGATTGCTCAAGATTACTACGCGAGGTGAAATACAAATATTTCCAAGTAGGAGATCTCGTATTGAGAAAAAATGAAGCCAGCAAGCAGGACCCAATAGGCAAGCTCGAGCCGAATTGGGAAGGTCCGTATAAAATCTTGAAGGTGCACCCTAAGGGGTCCTATCAGTTGGGCAGGTCGGATGGAAGCACAGTCCCTCGAACTTGGCATGCCACCAACCTCAGAAAATATTATGTTTAACTTGTTCATGACTTTTGCAGTTCTATTCTCATCCATT
The DNA here is from genome assembly GCA_026214975.1 of Gentiana macrophylla. Classification (NCBI taxonomy): domain Eukaryota; kingdom Viridiplantae; phylum Streptophyta; class Magnoliopsida; order Gentianales; family Gentianaceae; genus Gentiana; species Gentiana macrophylla. Next base: position 4,773,270 of record CM047816.1, on the reverse strand, counting down.
GTAATAGGTCGATATGACGATATGTTTCGATTCCTTTTATTAAGCATGGTTTCTTTTTCTTTTTAATTACGCAATAATCGACCGCGACATCCATTATCCGTGAAAAAAAAAAAAAGCCAAGTCATTGACAATGCTTATATCACCTCGACACGACGAAGCTGGAGGAAATAGTGAATAAAGCCAAGTCACTGACAACGCTTATATCACTCCCGACATGCCAGTAACCCACGATGCTAAGCAGTCGGCGAATTTAAAACGAAATAGTGAATAAAGCCAAGTCACTGACAACGCTTATATCACTCCCGACATGCCAGTAAGCCACGATGCTAAGCAGTCGGCGAATTTAAAACGAAATAGTGAATAAAGCCAAGTCACTGACAACGCTTATATCACTCCCGACATGCCAGTAAGCCACGATGCTAAGCAGTCGGCGAATTTAAAACGAAATAGTGAATAAAGCCAAGTCACTGACAACGCTTGTATCACTTCCGACATGCCAGTAAGCCACGATGCTAAGCAGTCGGCAAATCCCGCGATGGATTCTTAACTCGGCTTGATCATAAGCACCACGATGTGCCCGATCAAAAGCAGAATAATCGAATCGAGCTCCGACCAAAAAAGCCAAGTCAAGCCAACAAGGCAACACAGTGCTAGGTCGACTCATACTCAAGTGTACCAGGAGTCATGAACTCCTACTACACTTCGAGGGGCCAGCAGGGGAATTAAGTCCGAAGGACTACACCCCATAAGGCAACATTTTCAAGGGAATTAAGATCAAAAAGACTACACCCTGAATAAACGATCAATAAGAAACGAAAGACATTCAGTGAAAAGCATAAAATTCAAATCTAAAGATCAATGCAAAATTAAAATGTCAAAGTTTACAAGATCGAATGGACAAAATGAAGGTTCAGACAAGTAAAATCATAAAAGTTATTACAACCAAATCGAATCGATCTGCTTAAAGTAACGAAAAGAAGAAATAGCATCAGGCATCAGGCTGGTTCGAGGTCGAAGCGTTAGGATCGACTTGATCCCCAGACTCGACATTTTCTGTGCCCTCGTCGCTCAAAACGGAAGTCACGTACTTCTTATACAAAGAGACGCCAGTCTTGAACTCAGCAAAGTATCGCCCATAACGAGGAATGGCCTCGAGATCATATAGATAAGGCTTCGCAATGGCAGACACGTCGAAGTTTGGATCGACCTCTTTAACTTGGTCGATAGCCATTGTAAATCCACCTTTCATGCCCTGTGTCATGAGCAACGTCAGATCGTCCTCAAGTTCCTTTGAGTTCAAAAAGTCCTGCTTAGCGGTTTCAGCTCGAGTCGTTAACTCGTCGAGAAGAGACTGGACGGTAGAACGAGCCTTGACTGCCCCCACCAGTTCGGCTTTAGTCCCTTCAAGCTCCGACTTCACCTCCGCTAATTCCGATCTCAACATCGCCATCCCTGCATCCCTGTCAGATACATCTTTCAGAGCTTGGGATAGATCGTCTCTAGCCTTTCTCAGATCCGACTCCAGTTTCACTCGGCGCTCGTCCAACTTGTTTATCTTGACCTTCTGCTTCTCGATGTCCGTAGTCAACTTAGCGATGGTTTCCTTGTGTTCCTCCAGAGCAGCTGACGGAGACACAATCCTGTTGAGGGCAGCTTTAGCTGCGAGTCGGGTCTGCCAAAGAACGCACTGACGATGTCAAAAACAGATCCAGATCACAAAGTTATAAGGAAGGTAAAAACAAGACTTACCGCTCGACTACTCTTCATGATAAAGTCATGCAGCTCCTCTGGAGTCATGCCTTCCATCTCCGACATGCTCACCTGCGCGAGCGCGCATCGGTAGAGACAGGAGGGGGCTAAGTTACGAGTCTCCTTCCCAATTCCGTGCCTCACCTCCGTTGTCTTTGGCGCTTCCTCGACACGAGGCTCTCTTCGACTTCCTCGATCGGCCGAGCCTCGTCGGGCTGGTCCCCTAGGATGTTGGGCGTCGACACAGTGTAGCGGATCGGGCCGGCCCCTTTGATGTCGAAGTCGTCGCAGCCGCCGGACATTGCCGTTTTCGACCCGATGCCAACCAGTGCTTGGATTTTCTTCGGGTCGGTAGTTTTGGGGTCGAGCATCTTGCCCAAGCGTCCCATCTTTGAGAAATGATCCACTGCGGACAGAGAAAATTCGACGTTAGAACAACAATTAAAAATACAAAAGTGTTATGGCTCGACAGAATACATAAAGGTCCTACATAAAAGACGAATGTCCTCGTCAAGTTCGAGATAGGCGCCTGGACCGGCCGTCTCGATATCGGCATAGGGATACAGTGAATGCAGGTTTCGTGTGGCAATGTCAGGATGAACCACCTCGAGGGCTCCACACCCGTTAGGGGTGTCTGAGTCGAGTCGATCATGCGATTTCCGCGGCCTTTTGTACCAGGTGTGAATGTCGATGTCAACTAGCCCGTGCCGAATGAAGAAAAAATTAGGCTTCCAGTCGCCCTGAGACGAGGTCACCTTTCTCACAAATTCCGACGTCAAGGGACGCTTCTGAAATGTGTACCACCCCGCGTCCTGCAAGCTCGATAAGGCATAATATTGGCGGAAAAGTCGAACTGAGAACTCGACCTTGGCGATTCGACACGCCAGTACAAAACCCATTACGCTCCGGACCCCGTTAGGAGCAAGCTGGGTGACACAGATCTTATAGTGTTGAAGAACAGCAATTAGGCACGGGTCGAAGGGGAACCGAAGTCCTTCCTTTAATTGCGCTTCGTAAATGGCGCAGAACAAAGGAGAGAGGCTCACGAGCAAAAGCTGAATCGACCGTGTGACACCTTAATATTCTCGAGAAGAATACGAATTCCATATCTCAAGCAGATGGCTTTGGCTTTATCTTGGCTCAAGTTTGATTTGCATCCGTACGGACCCTGACCTAGCATTCTGGTCTTACGTTTGGTGGTAGGTCGAGAAGGGCCAACGGGTCGAGACGACGTTTCCTCCTCTCCTCCCTCCTCCCTTTCCGCTTCTCCTTCTTCTCCGATGAATCCTTCACCGGAAACAGTTGGGTATTCAGAAACCGTCTCCTCCGTCGAGTCTTCCTCTACGATTTCAACAACTTCCTCTCTATTTTGTGAATCACTAGTGCTACTAGACATGGAATCAGCGAAAGATACGAGAAATAAAAGACAGAAAAGAGTTGGAGAAATTAGAGCTTACTTGCAGTTTTCTGGTAGAACAAAAGCAAATAATAGCGATGGAGAAGCTTCTGTGGTTTTGAACTCCTTATATGCGAGTAAATCTTGCAAGTGATTTGAAAGGGTGGGATTTTGGGCAGTTATAGAAGCGTATGCGCGAGAATCAAGGGCTAAATCTCCACGTGGCCCAATAAGGGACGCTTCGTTTTCTACACCAATTAATGCTGGCAGTGTGACGTCATCCTATAACCGGTTGTATCAATTGAGGGTGACAGCTGTCTTTCCCGCCTAGAAGAGACCGTGTGTCAAAAGAGTAATTCAAATTTTCAGATCCGACATCATAATTCGAGACGATCTGATCTCCGATCTGGGGGGCTTATGATGATACAGGGATTCGCTCCTCCACGTGGAATTACACCATTGGTCCAGCTGGCATGTGGAAAAGTCCAAGTGTATTATCCGCCTCGAGTCGGAGAAGAGACATAGCTCGAGACCGTGGCCTAGGGGAGATTCCGCCTAGGGGAGATTCCACAAGTACTTGGACTCGAACGCTCACCTCGGACCAACTCGAGTCGATATCGCGATCCTTGGCCCGAGACCCCGGGCCCACATCCACAGGTTTCTTGGACAAGGAGGCAAGGCCCATTTAAGGGTATTTATGTCAATAGACCCAGCCGCCCTTAATTTTAGGGCAGAAGAAGGACATGTGCCTATAAATACATAGCTCCAGGAACTACGTAAGGCTTGATTCTGGACTTTCACACAGATATCGTAGGCAATCCAAGACACATTCTTGGACTCAGCCATATCGCACCAAAAATACCACCTTTTTGTTCATATCTAGTCATCTTGATCTCTTACAGCTCATCCTTAGATTATTCGTGGCCTCATTTTACTGGTGGTGCATTATTTAGCATCGTCAGTACCAAGCAAGCATGTAGTGGTTTGTGCACTACATAAATGTGTAGTGCACATATCATTTTCCTTTAACATAAGAGGACAAAAATAACCCTGTTTAAAAAACTTACCTTTTTTCTTTACCTTTTTAATTAATAATTTATTCTTCTCCACAAAACACTCCCCTATATACATCTCTACTTCGGTTCAACAAAAATGGAGAGCTCCTCTCCCTCCGCAACTCTGCTTCGTCGCCATTTTTTGCATCATGAAAATGACAAGCAAAACATAAAGTTTGCTGCTGATAATGCAGATTCTTGAGAAATTTGGTAGAGCTAATGAATTGGCAAGGAACCTCGGAGATTCGAGCAAAACCTCATGGAATCTGTGCCAGGTTCGTCGTCTGCATGCAACAAATTTTAGAGAACTTGAGTTGGATTTCGGAGAATTTGAGGGTGATTCAGGCAAGAATCCAAGGATACCCCCCAAATTCGAAAATTTTGTTGTAAACCTGGAGAAGCTACCCCAAATTCACCAAGATTTCGGAGCGAGCTTAAAGATTTTCGGTCGGAGAACGTGGAAGTTGATGTTTTTTCCTGGCCGGATATCAAAAATACATTTGCTTCATTTTGTTGGATTCCTGTACGATTGAATCAGAAAGTACAGGTTTAACTGCGTTAATGTGATATCTTTATTTATTTATTTTCTTTTTCTGAAGGGAAATGCTTACTGTCTCACTCTGACACAATATACTTTTTTTTCACCATTAATCATCGTAGAACCTAGATCAATTAATATATCATACAACCATCATCAATGATATAAAACCATTAATCATTATACAATCTAGATCCATTAATATATCATACAACAATGATCAATGATATAAAACTATGTTGTATATTGATTATGTCACAACTGTTGTGGTACTATTATTACCCTTTTTATCTACCGTGGAAGACATTAGAAAATTGTTTGATATAATTTTTGTGTTGTCTCAGGGAATATATTTATCACCACAGACATGACAAAATGATCAAAGGCTATAACCATGTCTCATACTAGGGTGATTTTTAGGTGGCAACTCCACGTGTGGAGTAATCATATGTGGCACAATCTGGACCACATTGTTTTCCATCATGGATGGATTTAAAGTGCATGATTTATATTGTGCCACATATGATGACTACACATGTGGAGGTACCGCCTACCTCCACATGTGGAGTCATCATATGTGGCACAATCTAGATAATATAACGGTCTAGATTGTGCCATATATTAGTGGTGACTTTTAGGTGGTAACTCTACATGTGGAGTTATCATATGTGGCACAAATTGTGTCACATATGATAACTCCATATGTGGAGGTATTGCCTAAGAATCACCCTACACAATTCCGGCCATTGTTTTTCGTTCTAGATTTAATATGTATGATCCGGATGTGGCACAATCTGGATCATTGTTTTTCAATCTGTATTTGAATCGTAAGATCAATTGTGTCACATAAGATAACTCCACTGCCTAAAAAGCACCTCCCATGGGCAGAGGGGCGACTTTTAGGTGGTAACTGTTGTCTATATAAATTTATCGGAATCAACAGAACCAAGTACATTCTTCTCTATGCTACTACACTTTTTCTCCACACTGCATTCATACATCATTCGCTTCTTATATATTGACTATACGGTCGGAAGGCCAACCCAGAGAAGGACACCTCTCCAAGACTTTAGGTGCCTTTTTCTTTTTACAGGTAAGTCGAATCTTCGCTGTCTTTGTTTAAGATGTTGCTCTCAAAAAAAAAAAAAAAAAAAAAAAAAAAAAAAAAAAAAAGGTTTGCATGCAGGCTTTGCAAACTGACCCATTAAGGCATAGCCCACGATTTACATCCTCCATAAAGCTCTAAGGGCGTGGCAACGGGCCTTCTGGATCGGGCTCAACCTTTTTTAGTTACTTATTTATTTATTATTTATTTTCAGATATACTTTAACCCTTGTTATTTTTGCATATGACCACTTGTTTTTTTCTGATTGTCTTTGCGAGGTGGATTTGGAAACAGCTGCTAGTCACCCTGTCAAATGTAGCTTTGGGAAATTTTCGTCTATTAACTCTATTTTGTACGAAGGCATTATTTACATTGGAAAATACCTGCGTTCGTAGGTGAAAATGGTATTTATACCAAAAAAAAAACGCAGGTGTTTTCCGGTGTAAACAATATCTCTGCGCAAAATCAAGACACCATAGAAAAATTACTTGATCGTATACGTGGATTGGATGCAACATTCTGACCGGGGGGTTTCAAAGTTCCAAAATGAAGAATTTGTTTGCCTTGCTGCTGCTCTATCGGCTGCTGTACATTTGTTTTCTCAGGTACATATGGACTTGAAATACATTGTTATTATTAACATGTTGGTCAGCACACCACACGAGCCCGGATCTTCTAAGGTCACTTTACGGTGCGACTTTTCGGTACGGATTAAAATTATATCCAAATTATTTAAATATGATTGGCTGGATAACATATAAAGGTTCTTAATGATATGAACAGAATCCCATAAGATGCATATGTACTTGCTCTCAGGGCATAGTTCTGTGATAAAAGAGAAGGGTGTTGTAGTGGCAGCCTTGCATTTGAGTTCGATACGATTATGTTGGGTGTAAAAATGGTGTAGACTTGAGGGAGTAGCTCTATCATTACTCTTTTTCAAAACCCACCGTGGGTAGGATAGGTTATGGAAATTTATATTTACCTGACGTAATACCCACTTGACTCACCATATTATACATTATTCTAAACTTTAAATTATATACACACACACATATATAAATTACAACAGTTCACCATTCCATCTCAATATTATAGAGAGAAATAAACAATTCTCTTTTGACCATTAGATGAAGATTGAACTTATCAATGAAAATATTCAAAGAAAGGTGAACATATACAATATCATATAAAGATAATGATGTTGATGGTCGAATAAATTCACTACTTTTTTCGGTCGTCAAAAGATAAAGTGAACGTTGTTTTGTCTAAATTAGACCTCTTAATTTAGATGGTGTTGTTTTTCCAAAATCTCTTTTACTTTTGTTTTTCTTGAATTATCGGAAATAAATAAGATCAAGTACTTGTTATTACAAGCAATTGTTAGAGATGCATTTTCTATGTTCGTGACTACTATGGATTCTGAATCAACTTTAATAATAAAAATTGGCTGAACAAAATGGTGTAAGTGTATTAAAAGTAATTTGTAGTGTATGTAGAAAAAATTTAATGAAAAGTGGCGTACGAAGTATTGTTGTGATGGCCATAGAAATCCCTTTCTTTATTACTCCCCCGTGCCGCAATATTGGACATTTTGGCTTGTTGTGATGGCCTTGATGCATTTTCACATTCCGATGCAATATTAAATTAATGAATAGTTTTTATTTTCACACTAAATAATTCAATATTATTAGCAAAAAAAACAATGGAGAACTAGGGATAATGACAACTTTTGGAATATTTTTAAATAAAAAAAATCGTGCGCATGTAACTGGAGCCTGGTTTTTTTTCCCTCCCTCATTTTCAAACCCTCATAGCTTTTGATATACATCTCCAAACGCGATTGAACTTTCACTGAATTTTTTATTTTTTCATGCTTTTCGATTTGAGACTTGGTTCGATATAATTACATCGTTTTTCGTAGATTCACTGTCAAAATTCACTCGGTGAATCCTGAAAATCAGTGAAGTTCAACAGTGAATTTCGACTGCGGATTTTCTGAAATCACGTCGAAATATGTTGAATGTGGTCTCAAAATAATAATCATGAAAAAAATAAAAAAATTGGCACAAGAATTTCAAATTTGGAGTTCTAGATTGAGAGATATGGATGTTTAAAAAAGGGGTTTACTGTCAAAAAGGACAATTTGAACATAGAAATATGCAAAGAGGACAGAGAAATATTTTTCGGGGTGAAAAAGACATATCCTTATTTCACTGTGATAGTGAAACATTATATTTGGGGTCAGTTCCACTGCAGCAAACAATTGATTTGTCCTTATCACCCAATTTATATTTCCACTGTCCTGATTTTCATTTCCCCCATCTTTTTTTTGTCCTTTGAAACCACTCACCCTTAAAAAAGATGGATGAGAGAAAAAGTGTTTTTTTTCATGTGTGCCAAAAAGCGTACAGAAAATAAAAATAAACAAATAAAAAAAATCTTGTGCTTTATGCAAAAGTTTCAAAATTTTGTCATTCTCCTTAATTGATGAAATGCTGGTGTCCTTCTCTCCCAAAAAAAAAACAATACAATATTTAAATTTGAAATATAAAAAGTACTCCCTCCGTTTTTATATATATGTCGCAGAGAGAAGAATCACACAGATTAAGAAAGTAATTAATATGCGTATTGGAAATGTATTTTTTTATTGGAGATGTAAATGTTTTGTTGGTAAAGGAGTTTTAGTATTGGAATTGTGTTTTTTTATTGGAGATGTAAATATTTTATTGGTAAAGGAAGAAAAATAATAAATCTTTGATTGGAAATGTAAAATGACGAGATAAATAAAAAAATGGAAAAAAAGCGAAATGTGATGAGATAAAAAAAAAACGGAGGGAGTAATTAATTTATGAGATTTCTTAAACTGCGTGAAATGGTCAAATGACTATATTATGGGACCAAAAGACTCTATATTATGGGACGAATGGAGTACATGCAATTAAGATGCTTGGTTGTGAATGAAATTATATATACGTGAATATCTATGGACCCATAGATATCCGCATGCGTAGGGTACGGATTTAAAAATTTCTACCCGCACGGATAATAGGTAGGGTATAGATACGGAAAATCTGTGATGGTAGGGTATGGATACTGCTAAACCCGTGTCCATCCGTGTCTATTGTAATCCCTAAGTTTGTCTGGGGAAGATTGAATAATGCAAATAAGTTCATCAACTTCGTATTCCTTTTTGTTCACTATACAGTTCAGTAACAATGCATATTTGCAAACTTCTTATTGTACTATTCCTCTTAAATTTGAGTACAATTTAATCCAAGTCTTTTAATATGGTATCCGAGCCATAACTAAAATGCAGAACGTATAAACAGAAAATAGCAAAAGCTTCATGATATCGCCAGTCGGACGCATAATTCTTTCTTTTCCAATTTGAGCGCCAACCTTCTTATTCCATGAAGTCAACATCTTAAGTGTAGGGTAAGGCCGTACGCGAGTCAAGTACTCGTGAGTAGTCTGAAATCAATCTTAGCAAGAACTTGACTCGATTCATTTCAAATCAGCTCGAACTCAAATTTGACTCGACTTTATGATTAAACGAATGATACACTGGCAATACAATACTCGATTTGACACGTATACATACATCTATATATTATATGTATCTTCACATTTACCGTCAATGTAAATATAATATCAAATGTCATGTTTTAATTGATTTTATATCTATATTTTTTAATCGCCTATCAATGGGAGTGGATCCTATCTTTTTTTTTTTTTTTTTTTTTTTTTTTTTTTTGAAAGTGATCATTTTATTAGCATGCCATTCAAAAGGCGAAAAACAAGTTACAACCGTGTAATTCAAAAAATGTAGAGTCTACTCTAAGTTCCAAGCAATATGAAGGTTTCTTGCTCGCTCTACTATATTAGAAATAAAAAGATAGGACGGGGGTTTGTCTTCAATTACATTGCATTAAAAATATTGTTTTGTATGCAATAATTTATTCTTTGCATATTTAATAATTTTATTCATATAATACCAGAATGACACATTTTATTATTATTATGTGATAGTTTAAAATATTTTTAATTCAACTTTCAAAACTATTACCCGCGATAAGCTTGACGCAAAACTCCAGTCTGACTCGAGTTCTTAGACTTGAGTTCTTATAACCTCCTTGATCGAACTCAGATTTAAACCTATAAAAGCTTATGGCCCTTCTTGCTCTAGGATCGAATATAGAGTAGTTTTTGTTATGGACTGAACTTAAGGAATAAGCTGCCTATGTATCAAAATATATATTTGGAATCAAGTCCAACCGTAGTTCAGGCGGTTATGCATGAGAGTGGAGTTAGTGGGCGGTTATACGCTCTACCCACGTCTCACGTCTACATAAAGCTGTTCTTGATAAATACATATCTTTAATCCATTCTTTCCTGACTAGGGGCCTGCCCTGGTCGTCTAGGCACTAGGGACCTGCCCTGGTCGTCTAAGCAATAGGGACATGCCCTGTTCGTCTTAATCATGAGGGACCTGCCCTGGTCAGTACAACCTCTAGCTCAAATAAATCCTTGATATGATCTACTAACTTATTCACGAGATATGTGCCACGTGGAGACATTCGGGTTATCCTCAATCAAAGCCCTCCAGATCGTAATTGATGTGACCCTATCGTGATACATCGATTAAGATCTGAAGCCTATAAATCTTCCACGTGTACTGTATAGGCTGCGTAACCAATGTTGCCTCGGTTATTTCAAACGCCACCATAATTACTTCCTGTAATCTCTTCCAAATGACGCGTAATCGAAACGTCCCATTGTTTGACTAGGGGCTATTAAACTCACCAAATCCTGCGAACAATCATCGTTATCTATAGCTAAAGCTATCAAATTTGCTCAATTTGCGCATTGAAACACCAAGTAAGTTCTTGTTCTTCTTGTACAATTTCCTTATTTTTCATGAATCCGAATCAATTTGATATATCTAATCCTGGCGAGAATCCCCTTCTTTCTATTCTCCATCCTCATTTGATTGCTTCCATTGTCCCTGCACTTATTGAATCGCCTCCGACTGAGTATAACGTTTCTGGGTTATCTTCACCCATTAGAGCTCTGAGAAGAACTTACGAGACAAAAAAGTTAATGCCTTGCCACGCGATTGATTCCAATCTGAGTGATGATGATATCACCAAAATCTGTGATCGGTACGGGATAAACAAAGATGTTTATGCCCCTATTCGACCTGTTCCTGGTCAGAGTGCCGCCACTCCCCCTCCGGAGTATTGTACTGTTTACAAGGAACAATTCGAGTGCAGACTCAGGTTTCCTCTTCCTCCCGGTTATTTAGAAGTACTCAGGTTCTAGGATTTTGGTAATGGTCCGATTGTCCCCAATAGTGTTAGGGCTATAACTGGGTTCTTGATCTGGTGTAGATGCTTCGTTACTCCTTTCACATTGTCCTTATTTAGGACTTTTTACCAGTGTAAGCAGGTGAAGAATAATCCGGGCTGGTACACCTTCTGTAGAAGAACCAATGAACTGAGTGGCATCCCGCTAATCAAGAAGACTGATCAATCTTTTCCCGACTGGAAAAAACATTCTTTTACATCAGGTCTAGAACCGTCAGGAACTTAGGCAAATGGAACACATCTACTAGAGGTAGTGACGTGTTGGAAAGTAAAATAGGTAAAAAGTTGCTTGAGGATATCAAGAAATCTAGTATATATCTGGGTTTTAAGAAGTATAGTTCTAATTTAATTGATGCTTCTCGCCTGGAGACAGCTGGTCCAGATCCTTATGTTGAGCTATCAGAGGAGAGATATAATATAAGTAGGTTGTTTTCTTTTGAATTCCTGCATACTCTGTTTAACACTTGCTTTAACATGCCTGTCTTTGATATGTGCAGTGGCAAGCTTTACTGATATCATTCAGATAGCTGATGACGCTTCGCCTCCCAGGGGTCAGGATGCACCTGATCCCATTATCAACCCGAACGTGCCTGATCAGACTGCCAACTCTGTTGATGCTCATCCAAATGAGCCCTCAGTCGAAACGGATCCCGCTGATGAATGATTCTGAGAATACCCATGACTACCAGATGGTCCAACGCACTTCTCCGATGGAAATCACTGCTGAGGTTAGCCGTCCTACAAAACGCTTCAGATCTCACAATTAGACTGACGAAGGTGCTGGGGCTTTGACAGGACCTTTAGTGCTATTACAATCCTTAACCGGCAGTGTATCGGGTCAAATTGTAGCGTAATATGGTGAGTCAGGTGTCGAATCCTCAGGGAAACGTGTGGTAATTCAGAGTGTGGTTAAACACCAAGAAGCTGTTATTAACTCAATCTAAGTCGCAGTTTTTCCTTTTCCTTTTTAGTAACCATAAAACAGTAAATAAATGCATAAAACTAAAACAGATATATATAGATACATAAATATATATAGGTACCAATACAATATATATAGGATATAAATACTAGTAATATTATTAGAAACTAGCCAAGAATATGTCACTGAATCAGTATCTCTTTTTAGTAGAAATAGATGTGCTTGATCTTTCCTTATTTTAAGGTTAATCAATTATATATAAACCGGTGTACTCCTAAGCTAGACAACTCCTCCTCACACGAGCGTATGAAATTGTCATATGTCAAAATCCTCTGTCCAATGTCATCCTCAAGCTCGAACTCCGCTTTGTCATACGGCCGGTATTTTGAGTATTGCTCAATTAAACAGTGATTTTAACGTGATAATATCTTGAGTCCAATTTTCAATAAGATTTGTTTTTCTAGGACAAATCGCTTTGGTAGGAAATAGGATTCCGTTTGTCGGTGACCATTTTACCCTCCGGTCTTTCTATTCATGATCGCGTATCCTAACTTCTCTGGTTAGTTCATCATTAGGTTACGATTCTTGTTAAATCGAGTAGCTAATTCAATTTTAACTTTTCATTAAGCGCAAATAGAAAGAGATTCATTATAATCGATTTTAATTCAATTTTAACATAGTCATCATCTATTTCCCTAAAAAGATAAAACTAATTCAATTTCATATCTTGGCTAGATATAGAGTTAGTCTAATATCATTATAACTAATATATAGATACTAATATAAATAAACAAACATAAATACATTAAAAAGTTACCAGATTACAATTGTAGTGTCAGAGCCGTATTCTTCGGAAATAACAACTCCTTTAGCAACAACGAGCCTTGATAATCCTTCTAAGTATTACACGAGACTTATACTACATTATTATTTCGGCAGAATGCCTTTTACGGTATTTACATAACTAGAAACTAGATTAAGAGAATATATATATATATAGAAGTGATATATATATATTGGTACATCTCCCAACAGCCTGCATATGAGCTGTATTTATAGGCCAAGGTAGTAGGCCGGCGCGGGCCGGGCATGCACCGGCGCGGGCCGGGCATGCACCGGCGCGGGCCGGGCATGCACCGGCGCGGGCCGGTCAAACAGTGCAGATTCTTTGGTGTCAGAGCCCATGTGCTGATTGCAAAGAGATTCCGGCTCGGGCCGGTCTTCTTTGGTTCGGGCCGGACTTTCAAAAATATCCGTCTTCGGTTTTCTATTGTTTCGATCTTAATTCTTCAGTTTTTCATCACACGTACCCTGAAACAGTCAAAAACACGAGCCACAGTAATTCTGACCACAAAAACTATAAGTTTTACTAAAATTATAACGATAATATCTATTTATAACGATTTAGATTTTTAAGAGTTTTTAGATATATTTTTATAGAATTTATACGATATTATCGTAAATACGATATAAAAAGTCATATAATATAGTTATATTTTTATCATACATCAGACTTCTGAGCAAGCCAATGAAGAAAGATATGATTGGAAAGAGTGGTCCAATCAAGATTTGTCGAAATTTGTAAGCATCTTCTCCCAGATATGTTGGTCTGTCTTTCTTAGGTATTATATAATGACTTTACTCCCTGTACTCTTTTTTAGGGTGCCAAACTGGGTAGGGAGGTCCTGTCCAGATTGAAGAACTCGGGAAAGGTTGAAGAGAAGTTATCCAAATCTTTATCTGAATGGAAGACAAAATATGAAGATTTGCTGAATACTTCTACAACTGAGAGAATTGCTTTGTCTGATCAGCTGTTAGTGATGGATGATGAGTTGAAGGTTAAGGCTACTGAGCTCCAGACTCATGTTGCTACTGCTAACCAAATCAGATCCAACCTGGAAAAGATGGTAGCTGATCTTGAGGCGGAGAGAGACAACTTGAAGAACAAACTTCCTGAGCAGATTGCTAATGCCCTTGCTGATTACAAAAAATCTGACGAGCTAGCTGACAATATAAAGATGTTATTTGCTCTGATTATTTGGTTCGGATACTCCTCAGCCATTGAAGATGTGAGGGCAGCAGGTCTTGATGTTGATGCTGCCAAATTTCACCATTTGGGTTGGAATAGGAAGGATGGGTCCCAGACTTATGAGGCCAGATTCAAGGAGTTTAGAGAGGGAGTGGACTTGGTTTCCAAATATGGTAAAAAAACCTCCAACTGCTCAACCTGGCTCATCGTCCCAATCTCAAGCTCCCCCTCAGTTCAAATTAAAAGATACTAATTTGTTTTTTCTTCAATCCTGACCTTAAACATTGCAACTTTTTCTGTTGTTGTTTTCAAAAATTTGATGTTTTGCTGTCGTTCTATGTGGTCTTGAAACTTTAGTGCCTTTGTGGCACCATTTTGTGCAATTTCTATATCTTGAAATTTTAGTGCCTTTGTGGCACCATTCTGCATAATTTCTATATCTTGTGTTTGTCTTTGTGCCTTTATACTCTGCTCCCCCAGTATGACATGTGATTTGCTTGTGAAGCACACGTCATACTTTGGTTTTTTACACATTTACCGATCAGGCTTTACATGCGTTCTGACACTTGATTTGAAGCCTTAACTGGGTTTGAATTATCAAACTTAATGAGTTATCCTCTTTGTAAGGATTTAATGGACATGCCCGTGACCTGTTGATTATAAGACCTGGCCTGATGTCTGGTGATTAAGACCTGTCATGAAGTCTTAAGCCGTTCTGATTATCGGACTTAAATAAATTTTCCCTCTTTCTCTTTTTTTTGTCTGACAATTTAGGACTTGATGTGAAGTCTTAAACTGGTCTGATTTTTCAGACTTAGATGAGTATTGCTCTTTTTAAGAATTTATTGACCTGACCTGAGGTCTGACAATTTGAGACTTGACTTGAAGTCTCAACCTGGTCTGATTTTCAGACTTAAATGGATATTTCTCTTTTTAAGAGTTAATTGACCTGACCTGAAGTCTGACGATTTGAGACTTGACCTGAAGTCTTAAAATGGTCTGATTTTTCAGACTTAACGAATTTTTCTCTTTTTAAGAGTTAATTGACCTGACCTGAGGTCTGACGATTTGAGACTTGACCTGAAGTCTTAAAATGGTCTGATTTTTCAGACTTAACGAATTTTTCTCTTTTTAAAAGTTAATTGACCTGACCTGAGGTCTGATAATTTAAGACCTGACCTGAAGTCTTAAAATGGACAGATTTTTCAGACTTAACAAATTTTTCTCTTTTTAAGAGTTAATTGACCTGACCTGAGGTCTGATAATTTAAAACCTGACCTGAAGTCTTAAAATGGCCTAATTTTTCAGACTTAACAAATTTTCTCTTTCTATAAGAGTTTAACAACAGAATATATTACAGCCAACGCAATTTCATTCAACATAATTCAAAAGTTCAATACATAATAAACTAGCAGGATAATAAAATGACAGTTACTTGCCTTAAACATAAAATTTCTTCAGATTAACTGCATTCCAACTTCTGGGAACAGTCTTTCCCGTACTATCAGCCAACTGATAAGCTCCCTTTCTATGTACTTTAATGATCTGATAAGGTCCTTCCCAGTTAGGACTTAACTTTCTGCTTGGTTCTTGCCTGCTGACCTCGTTCTTACGCAAAACCAAATCTCCCACTTTAAAGTAACATTGCTTGACCTTTGAATTATAGTACTGGGATACTTGCTGCTTATATTTAGCCATTCGGATTAAAGCAACATCCCTTCTTTCTTCCAACTCGTCCTTAGCATGCCTCATTTCTTCTTCCTGGGTCTGGTTGTCATGTAGAGCTGTTCGGGGAGATGGAAGTCCAATTTCCGCTGGTATGACAGCTTCACATCCATATGCTAATGAGAATGGTGTTTCTTGGGTCGACGTGTTTGGCGTAGTCCTGTAAGCGTAGAGAATATTCGGTAGGTGTTCTATCCAATGCTTTCCTTCATGTTCTAGTCTTCTCTTGAGACCCATCTTGATTTGCCTGTTGGTTTGTTCCGCTTGGCCGTTGGCTTGCGGATGACCAACAGAAGTAAAGTGCTGAGTTATGCCCAAATCAGTACACCATTCTTTAACTCTTTTGTCCTCAAATTGAGTTCCATTGTCCGAAACCAAGACTTTGGGTATTCCGTATCTACATACTATATTCTTCCATAAGAACTTCTGGATCTGTTTGGCTGTGATAGTAGTTAATGCTTCAGCCTCTACCCACTTAGTGAAATAGTCAACAGCCACTACTAGAAATTGATAACTCCCTGGTGCTTTAGGCAATGGTCCCACCAGATCTACACCCCACTGATCAAAAGGCCAGGCTGAGATAACTGGGGTCAGATTTTCAGATAGTTGATGGGATAGGCTAGCATGAACTTGACATGACATGCATGCCAAGACTAACTCCTCTGCGTCCTGTTGCATCTTAGGCCAATAGTAGCCAAACAATCTGCACTTCCGAGCTAAAGCTCTTGACCCCATATGGCTTCCACAGATCCCCAAATGGATTTCTCTTAACAAGTAGTTGCCTTCTTCTAGAGTGACACAACGCAACCAATGGGATATAAAGGATATTCTATACAAGATATCATTGAATAAGGCATACCTATATGATAAGCGTTGGATCTTACGAGCTTGCCCTTTTTCTTCTGGTAACTGACTGTCTTTTAGATATGCTACAATGGAATCCATCCACGTTTCCCTCTGTGTAATTGGTTGTACCTCGAATGCTTCATAGCTGTGCTGATTTAATTGCTCGATCAAAACCTTTTTATCTGATAAAAAGTTGGAAGCTAACTTGGACAGAGCATCTGCTCGGGCATTCTGCGACCTGGAGACCTGCTCCACCTGAATTTCTTGAAACTGATTTATCTTCGACTGGGCCAGAGATAGGTATTTTTTCATGGGTTCCTCCTTTGCTTCATACTCTCCTCTGATGTGGTTTACTACCAGTTGAGAGTCACTGTAGACCTTAAGTTGCTGAACTCCCAATTTTAGAGCTAAATTCAAGCCCGTAATCAATGCTTCATATTCCGCCTCGTTATTGGTTGCGTGAAAGTTAAAGTGTAAAGCATAAGGAAATTCTTCACCCAATGGACTGATAAGGAGGAGACCTGCTCCTGATCCGCTTCTACTAGATGCCCCATCAACGAACAGCTTCCAATGACCTGAGTCCTTTGGACATATACGCTAATCAATAGAAATGGATTTTTCTTTTGCTAAAAAATCTGCCAATGCCTGAGCTTTTATAGCCGTTCTTGGTCTGTATTCCAAATCGTAACCTGTCAATTCAACAACCCATTTGGCTAGACGACCTGAAGTATCTGGCCTGCTCAATATTTGCTTTAAAGGTTGATCAGTTAGGACAATGATTGGATGGCTTTGGAAGTAAGATCTTAACTTCCTGAATGCATGGACTAATGCTAGGACTAACTTCTCTGCATTTGAATATCTCACCTCAGGTCCATGTAAAGCCTTGCTCGTGTAATATACTGGCTTCTGGAGTGTTCCCTATTGCCTGACCAAAACAGCACTGATGGCTTCATCATAGAATGACAAGTATAGATACAAAACTTCGCCTTCTTGAGGAGAGGTTAAAGTTGGCAATTCCAACAAATATTCCTTCAATTCCTTGAAAGCTCTTTGACAATCCGTATCCTATTGAAATGGGGTAGCTTTCCTCAAGATCTTGAAAAGGGGCAATGATCGTTGCGCAGATCGTTAAAGGAACATATTCAAATCTGCTAATCTACCTGTCAGCCTTTGAACTTCTTTGATGTTAGTAGGTGGTGACATCATTCTCAAAGCGTTCAACTTATCTGGATTTGCTCTAATTCCTTCCTTTGATATCATATATCCCGGAAACTTCCCAGATCTGACACCAAATGTGCACTTCTTTGGATTCAGTTTCATCTTAGTTCTTCGAAGTACATTGCAAACTTCCTTCACATCATGTAAATACTGATCTAAAGACCTGCTTTTGATCAGTAAATCATCCACGTAAACTTCCATGGATTTGCCTATCTGAGCGCGGAAAATTTGATTGACTACCCTTTGGTAGGTGGCACCTGCGTTTTTCAGCCCAAATGGCATGGCCATATAGTAATATGTTCCAAACTCGGTTATGAAGGCCGTTTTTTCTGCATCTTTAGGATCCATAAAGATTTGATGATACCCTTTGTACGCGTCCAGGAACCCAAAAATTTCAAATCCCACAGTTGAATCCACCAGCCTATCAATTCTCGGTGATGTGTAGCTGTCATTAGGGCAGGCTTTGTTCAGGTCCATAAAATCTACACACATTCTCCAGGACCCGTCTGATTTCTTCACCAATACTGGATTGGCTAACCACTCTGGATAAATCACCTCCTTGATAATTCCTGCTTGTTTGAGTTTCGCAACTTCCTTTCTATAATCGAGATCCGCTCGTGAAAATGCCTTTTCTTTTGTCGAACGTAGGTCTGCTGCTCGGGTCACGTTTAAGGTATGGACTATCAACTCCGGCGATAAACCTGGCATATCATCCGCCTTCCATGCAAAGACATCTTTATATTCTTTAAGTAAATGCATTAACGCCTTTTGTGTGGATCCAGAATCCAAGACCCTATATGGAAAAACCAAAATTTTCGGTTAGGTTACGGTTAGTGCGGTAAATTATCCGAAACCGAAACGAACCGAACCGAAAGTGACCCGAAAACCAAACCGTTTATATCCGAACCGAAACCAAATAGAAAAAACCAAGCCATTTATAACCATATGGTGAATCAAACTGTTGTAATTGTATGATTTGGATGAAATTTGGTTTTTCGGTTTCGTTTTCCGGTGAATCAACCGGTTATTTCGGTTTAGTTTAATTCGGTTATCTCTAAATATTAACTTTTGATTTTATTTCAGTTTTGCGGTTAACCGACCAAACCGAACCGGTATTTCGGTTCGGTTCGGTTTTATTTTACAAACAGTTCGGTTTAGGTTTGGATTTTCAATTAACCAAAAATTTCGGTTCGGTTTCGGTTACGGCCATTAACCAATCTGCCCCGAACCGTGTACACCCCTAGCCGAAACCAGATTACCGGTGACTTCATTGGTGCTGCTTGTGTTTGGTTGTCGCTTTTTCAAAAAATGATGTCACGCTTGCGGGCTCCTTATTTTGTTCGGCGACGGTGTGTAGCGGGCAAAATAAGGAAAATGGTCCTGTAAAGGGATCTACTATGGATTTTAGTCATGCTCCTGCTCCGGTGGGAAAATGGTCCTCTAAGTTGTTTTTTTGTTTAAAAATTGGTCCTATCTGCCGGAAAACGCTGACTGGGTACCGGAATCTTTTAAAATTGTCGACGTGGCTGCTACTAGGCTGCCGCGTTGGATCCTACGTGGCTATGGGTCCCATTTCTACCTCATTTACTAAAAATAAAAAAATTGGTGCAAACAAGATTCAAACCTACAACTTAGTAGTGAAATTCTAAGCTCTAGGCCATCCAAGATAATGCTTCAATATGTTTATTATGACACAATCTTTTACTTATTCACAATTCCACTTTTATAAGTAATAGATTGGTGGTCACCACCGTAAACTCAGTGCTTTGCAAATAAAATTAGGCAAATTAACATATCATTTTTTTTCTTAAGCAGTTATGGTGATGTAGCTGCTTGTGCCAAAACTTTAAGATGCATAAAGGGAATTGTGTAATTAATGGATTAATTGTTGTATTTTGATATATAAATCATTTAGTGGGTTGAGTATATACGTACCATGATCAGGGTGAGAGGTAGTAGATACGGCTTTTTCAGTCATGTAGGGAAAATCAAACATTTATTGTGTTCAAAAAATGATTATTTATAATTAAATAGGACTACCTTTTATAAGATGAGATTTACTTACCTCCATCATTTGGAGTTCTTCGTAAACGGATGTCACCTGTAGAATGTAGATAAGTTACATAAACGATGTATATATAGTACCTACAGAACAAAGAGAGATAATATAAATAAATATATATATATATATATATATATATATATATATATATATATATATATATATATATATATATATATATATATATATATATATATATATATATATATGAAGTAATACCCATAATCTTGCAAGATAAGTAAATATGTGTTTTGTTTAACAATATAGATCTCATTAAATCTAAACATTGTCAATATAAAAAATCTGATAAAAAGCATATGGTATAAAAAAAATTAAATTTCTATTCGTGAATGTTAAAAGGTAGGCTCTTAACGATGGGATAAAAAGCTGGGAGTACCGAGTTAAAGGTTTAGAGGAGGTATATATAGAAGGAGAGTTCTGAATAAGTAATAGATTATGTCATAATAAACATATTGAAGATTTAGCTTAGATGGCTAAGTGTTTGGAATTTTACAACTAGGTTACAGGTTTGAATCCTACTTGCAACAATTTTTAATTTTCAGTAAATGGAGTACAATGGGACCCAGAGCCACGGAATATCCAACGTGGCAGTCTAGTGGCAGCCACGTCAGCAATTTTTAAAGATTCCGGTGCCTTGTCAGCAGATTCCCGAGCCCAATCAGCGTTATCCGACGGATAAAACCATTTTTCAAGCAAAAAAAAACTTAGACGACCATTTTCCACACCGGAGCAGGAGCGGGACTAAAATCCATAGTAGGCCAACTTAGATGACCATTTTCCTAATTTTGCCGTGTTTAGCGGAATAGTTTGTTTTGTTAAATATTGTATTAGTATGTTTTAGTTGTTTAGCCTGTTTCGGAATAGTTTGTTTTATTAAATATTGTATTAGTATGTTTTAGTTTTTTAGATTTGTAATATGTGTTGTCAGGTAATAGAATGATTTAGAAAAACCGTGTCTGAACGTCTTTTAATCTTTTGGAGAATTTTTTTCTCTTCTGTTCAGCACCATCTTCCTAATGTTGGACGTAGTCTCAGTTCCCTATCTATTACTTGTTCAGCACCATCTTTCTAATGTTGTGACCCTGTTTATTACTTGACTCTGTTGTGACGTAGACGGGTCCCCCCGGACCTGTTGTATAATTTTTTTTTACGGATTATGTCATTTCACCGATTCGTACTAAATAACGAGCTAATGAATGCCCTTCTTTTTGCCATTGAATCTCCCAGTCCAATTCGTCCTAACATTCATAACGATCAACTTTACAAAGATCTTATTGGATTCCGGAAGCTCGTAACAATGGTCCCAATAAACCACAATTTAGTGCTTCTATTCCACCAGTAATACCTACACCCTCAACCCGTTCTAAAAAAATGGGATTACGCATAATAAGTCTTTAACCCCGGTTTAAAAAAACTCACAAAAATCTAAAGATATATTTATCTAGCCATAAGGTAAATTAACAGCTACTCCTTCGATACGAAAATAATTATGCATTATTTGCATACCTATAGCAGCCTCGAATAGATCATAAATCAATTACTTGACTTTGTTGTGACGCAGACTCAATTAGTGCTTTATTGTAAATTAGTTTTATTTTCAATGATAATAAAACTTTTTTTTTTTTGGAAAAGAAAAAGAAAAGTAAAGTACTTTTTAACTTCAGTACAAGGGTCATAAAAAATAACACACCCTCACACAATAACCGGATATTCACCGCACTGACATTCGACGAAGTCGAATTTGCATTTTCGACATCTGTAAGGTCAAACATAAGCTGAAATGTGGTATCCACAAAGTAGATTTTGTCTTTGAATTTGGGGTAAGTTGCAGATGGATTTTTGGTTGGAATGGAGGGTTAATTGGGAAAGATGAAGTGAGGGAGAAGGAAATTGATGGCTTGTGAAAGACGAGGTTTGAGAATCATCAACAAATGATTTTGTGGGAAATTGAAAAGACAATTGACTTTCCCGGTTATTTCGACCTAGTTGGCAAAAAAATTGGGACTAGGTGGCCACGTCAACGTTAGGTGGCAGTGACATCAGTTAATTATGCGGGAAAATGAATCCAATCAGCTTTTCCGGCTAGACAGGACCATTTTTACAACGTTTTTAAAAGATACAGGACCAAAATTCTCGCGGAGTAAAAGCAGATTTAAAACCAAAACGAGTAAAGTTATCGAACGAAAATTGCAATTTTTCCAGATTTACAATGTCGAATTTGAGATCCTAGATCACAGATTCTCTAATTGTTGGACAAACAATTACGGAATTTAACTGTATCTCAGGCTGAATCTCATCCTTTATCGCAGAAGCAATTATACACCACGTTAACAAAGCAATGACAATAATGTAAAAGGCGATAAGAGCAGCAATTAAGGACTGCAAAAATTGTCAAGTAGCGGAACCAGATTGCCGGTGGAAGGTGCTGGAACTAGGGGTGTACACGGACAATCCGAAAACCGAATCGAACCGGGGAGTTCGGTTCGATTCGATTAATAAGTGCTACGGTTTGGTTTTCGGTTTTAAAATAGAAAATCGAATTTTCGTTAGGTTACGGTTAGTGCGATAAATTATCCAAACCGAACCGAACCGAAAGCGACCGAAAACCAAACCATTTATATCCGAAACGAAACCGTAACGAAACCAAATAGAAAAAACCAAACCATTTATAACCATATGGTAAATCAAACTGTTGTAATTGTATGATTTGGATGAAATTTGGTTTTTTCGGTTTCGTTTTTCGGTTAGAGTAGTGATATATCCACTACTTCTTCTACCACAACATTTTACACAACACAATCAACACCATATATTTTGTTACGACCCATCACAATAGATAATTGATCACTTTAATCAATGGTAACAAGCATGTAGTGGTTTGTGCACTACACAAAATGTGTAGTGCACATATCAGTTTCCTTTCGGTTAATCAACCGGTTTTTTCGGTTCATTGCAATTCGGTTATCTCTAATTATTTACTTTTAATTTTATTTCGGTTTTGCAGTTAACCGACCGAACCGAACCGGTTACTTCGGTTTGGTTTCATTTTACAAATAGTTCGGTTTCGGTTTGGATTTTCAATTAACCGAAAATTTCGGTTCGGTTTCGGTTACGGCCATTAACCGATCTGAACCGACCTGTGTACACCCCTAGCCGGAACCAGATTACCGGTGACTTCATTGGTGCTGCTTGTGGTTGGTTGTCGTTTTTTCAAAAAAGGATGCCACGCTTGCGGTCTCCTTATTTTGTTCGGCGATGGTGTGTAACTCAAAATTAGGAGAATGGTTCTCTAAGTTGGTCTACTATGGATTTTAGTCCCGCTTCTGTTCCGGTGAGGAAAATGGTCCTCTAAGTTGTTTCTTTGTTTAAAAAATGGTCCTATCTGCCGGAAAACACTGACTGGGCACCAGAATCTTTTAAAATTGTTGTTGTGGCTGCCACGTTGGATCCTACGTTGCTGTGGGACCCAATTCTACCCCATTTACTAAAAATTAAAAATTTGTGCAAACAAGATTTGAACCTGCAACCTAGTGGTGAAATTCTAAGCTCTTGGCCATCCAAGATGATACTTCAATATGTTTATTATGAAACAATCTTTTACTTATTCACAACTCCACTTTTATAAGTAATAGATTGGTGGTCACCACTGTAAACTTAGTGCTTTGCAAATAAATTAGGCAAATTAACGGATCATTTTTTTCTTAAGCAGTTATGGTGATGTAGCTGCTTGTGCCAAAAACATTAAGTTGCATAAAGGAAATTGTATAATTAATGGATTAATTGTTGTATTTTGATATATAAATCATTTAGTGGGTTGAGTATATACATACCATGATCGTGGTAAGAGGTAGTAGATACGGCTTTTTCTGTCGTGTAGGGAAAATCAAACATTTATTGTGTTCAAAAAATGATTATTTATAATTGAACAGTACTACCTTTTATAAGATGACATTTACTTACCGCCATCATTTCGAGTTCTTCGTAAATGGATGTCACATGTAGAATGTAGATAAGAAACATAAACGATGCATGTATAATACCTACAGAACAAAGAGAGAGATAATATATATATATATATATATATATATATATATATATATATATATATATATATATATATATATATATATATATATATGAAGTAATACCCATAATCTTGCAAGATAAGTAAATACGTGTTTTGTTCAACAATACAGATCTCATTAATTCTAAACATTGTCAATATAAAAAATCTGATAAAAAGCATATGGTATAAAAAAAAATTAAATTTCTATTCATGAATGTTAAAAGATAGGATCTAAATGATGGGATAAAAAGCTGGGAGTACTGAGTTAAAGGTTTAGAGGAGGTATATATAGAAGGAGAGTTCCGAATTAGTAATAGATTATGTCATAATAAACATATTGAAGATTTAGCTTCGGTGGCCAAGTGTCTGGCGGATATGACTATTTTTGAAACAAAAAAAAAATCTTAGACGACCATTTTCCACACCGGAGCAGGAGCGGGACTAAAATCCATAGTAGGCCAACTTAGAGGACCATTTTCCTAATATTGCCGTGTGTAGCGGAATAGTTTGTTTTATTAAATATTGTCTTAGTATGTTTTAGTTGTTTAGCCTGTTTCGAAATAGTTTGTTTTATTAAATATTGTTTTAGTATGTTTTAGTTTTTTAGATTTGTAATATTTGTAGTCAGGTAATAGATTTATTTAGAAAAATCGTGTCTGAACATCCTTTTATCTTTTAGAGAATTTTTTTCTATTTTGTTCAGCACCATCTTCCTAATGTTGTGACGTAGTCTCGGTTCCTTATCTATTACTTGTTCAAAGACCATCTTCCTAATGTTGTGACCCTATCTATTACTTGATTTTGCTGTGACGTAGATTGATCCCCTGGAAGCCCTTCCAGAACCTGTTGTATAATTTTTTACGGATTATGTCATTTCACCAATTCGTACTAAATAACGAGCTTATGAATGCTCTTTGTTTTGCCATTGAATCTCCCAATCCAATTCGTCCTAACATTCATAACGATCAACTTTACAAAGATCTCATTGGATTCCGGAAGCTCGTAACAATGGTCCCGATAAACCCCAATTTAGTGCTTCTTTTCCACCAATAATACCTACACCCTCAACCCGTTCTAAAAAAATGGGACTACGCATAATAAGTCTTTAACCCCTGTTAAAAAAACTCACAAAAATCTAAATATTTATCTATCCAGCCATAAGGTAAATCAGCAGCTACTCCTTCGATACGAAAATAATTATGCATCATTCGCATACCTGTAGCAGCCTCGAAAGGATCATAAATCAATTACTTGACTTTGTTGTGACGTAGACTCAATTAGTGTTGTTAGGGAGCTAGCTCTTTAGTCTGGCTGAGACGAGTTTTATTTTCAATGATCATAAAATATTTTTTCTTTTTGGAGAAAGAAAAAGAAAAGTAAAGTACTTTTTAACTTCAGTAAAAGGGTCATAAAAAATAACACATCCTCACACAATAACAGGATATTCACCGTCCTGACATTCGACGAAGTCGAATTTGCATTTTCGATATCTGTAAAGTCAAACATAACCTGAAATTTGTGGATACCATAGTTATAGACAATGCCATAGTAATAAGAAAATAACATTGGCTAATGAATGGTTCAACAATTACAATAACATGAATAGAAGATGTTACGATAAGTGATACATTAACACTCTCCAACTAAAATTGTATCCACAACTAAATCGGGCTAGAGAGAACAACTGTAACCATAAAAACGCAAATTAGAACAATTAAACCACCAATCACGAATAAGCGCCAGAAGTGGTCCCAGCTAGTCGTACGGGTGTAAGAACACGTAAAAGGATCTCCGACCATTGATCCACAAGACGAGGCCGACGAGTTAGCTGATAGGGCGACTTTTGCATCTCCACACACAAGGTCGTAGCCATCGCTATAAATCTTCAAATCGAGACGAACCGTTCCACTCATCAGATCTAAGTAGTCATTCAGATCTTGAATTGAAGAAGAAGCCTCTTCTACAAACGCAATTAGTGATGTATGATTTCTGGGTCCAACACAAGTGGTCGGAGCAACAACCGCCTTTGTCAATAACTTGGTTTGATTGTAAGGGAAAACCGAAACATCAAATCCGCCGAAGATGCATAAGTTCGAGTCATTGTAGGGGTTTACGACGTTGAATTTGAAATCCCAGATCACAGATTCCCTAATTGTTTGACAAACAAGTAGGGAATTCAACTGAATCTCAGGCTGCTTATGCAATTTCATTTCTTTCTCATCATCTGTTACAACAACTAAAAACACCCAGATGAACATACCAATGACAATGGCGATAGAAGCAGCAAGTCCGATATACCCCATGTAGAGCGATTTCGGTTTTCGATTTTAGGACTGGCCGGCAAATCGTCGTCTAATATAGGGATTTTGAGCTCTTCCGGCGAGGAATCCATCTTCTTGCCGCACGATCTCTTATTTGTTTTTTAGAACAAAATTTGCTGATGTGAAAAGGCATAAATAAAGGGAGAAAATCCCGTTTAAAAGGGATAAATAAATTAAGATCGATATACATGTTAAAAGAAAAACCGATATACATGAATATACTATTTAGTAGATATATATCAAATATATCTCTTTTGTTTTGAAATAATATACGTATATCCATATTTGGGGACAAAGGCTATGTTGGGTTGGATATTTACTTGAAGTTTATACTATTATTCTATTCTTAAAATAAAAATGAAAAGTGTAAATTTTCCTCAATACCTCTACAAAGAGATGTGCTCTGCCTCTATTTATTTTTACGATCAATGAATAATGTATCCTCATTTGTGAACACTATCCATATTTTAATGGATTTGGTATAAAGATAGAGACATGGATGCATTGTTGATGAGTTTTTGAATTAAGATGTTGAAAATATGATATTATTTTAGGAATAAAAACAAGCTTTAGGATGTGAATGCTCTTATATATTAAAACGGTGATAGTATGGTAGTGTTTGTTTTGGATTGGAGTTTTTTTAGGTTAGAGTTTTTTGGTTAATGATTATAAAGTTAAAATATTTTTTAGAATTTGTGTTGATAAAGAAATGATTGGTGAGAAATTGAAATAAAATAGTATAATGAATAAAATAATGGTAAAAAAATGTACTAAAGTAGATAAAAGTGAAATGATGAGAGATAATTTAATATTTTTTATTTGTAGTTGAAGAAATGATTTGTGAAAAAATTATAAGAAATGATTGGTGATTTGATATAAAAAAACTCCCAAAAACCCCTAGCCAAAACCCCAAAACAAACAAGGGCTACATGTTTTTCTAAATTACAAAATCTATATCCAATAAGAAATATATCGTTCTCTTTGTTTTAATAATGCAGTAGATATAAAGAAAAATTTACAGAATCTGTGTAAATGTAGTAAATGTAAAGGAAATTTTACATAATTCGTATTTTAGCCTAAAAAAATAGGGTGTCTGCTACATTGTTAGAGCACTTGCAGTAGATACAATAAATCTCTTAAAAACTCTACTTTAGAGATTTCAACAGAAAAAATGACACTGCAGCAGATACTCTATCTTTTACTGTAAAATACAGATTTTGTAAAATTTCTTTTACATCTACCGCATTCATCCAAATTCTGTAAATTTTCCATTATACCTACCGCCTTATGTAAATTAGAGAATCTGATGCATTTCATCTTGGATAGAGATTCTGTAAACTAGAAAATTGCGTATTTAAAACTCAGAAATATAGAATTCGTTTAGAGGATCGATAAAATCTCCAACAATAATTTCATATAATAATTTCCATAGATCATGTAGTCGGGATATTAGATCCTTTATACACAAAGATATAACAAACTACACACCTGTTAGACAGGTGTCAATACTAATAGTACTTAGGTCCCTCACATTTATAATAACTACACAATGACCCCTATACTTTAACATGCCCTTTCAAATTGAAGGGTGTATTGACAACATTCAATTTTCTTCTAAAGTATGAAAACATTGTGGAGTTGAGAGGCTTAGTAAGTGAATCTGCAACTTAATCACATGAAGGCACATACTGAACTACCATTGTCCCTTGCATAACCTTTTCCCTTACAAAATGAGCATCAAGTTCAACATGCTTGATCCTGGAGTGCATAACAGGATTGTGAGCCAAGGATCCTGCTCCAAGATTGTCACACCACAGAGTTGGTTTGGCTGTAGGCTTCAGCTTCAGTTCTGACAACACATTCAGTAACCACTGTGTTTTTGAGGCAAGATTGGCAAGGGATCTATACTCGGACTCACTGTATGGACCTCGAGACCACTTGTTGCTTCTTTGAAGACTAGGACACAAAGGAAAATACAATATGCCGCAACAGTGTGTCCTATCAATTTTGTCACACCCCAATCAAAGATCACTAAAGTCATGAATGCGTCCAAGGTTAAGATGCTCTAAACAATAAACCATGATACAAAGTGCCTTTGACATATCTGATGAGGTGCTTCACTTCGTGCCAATGCTGAAGGGTTGGAGCTTGCATATGCTGACTTAAGGAGTTAACAGCAAAGGCCAGATCTGCCTTGTGAAAGTAAGATACTGTAATGCCCCTAATGTGTTTCTGTATAAGGTTGGATTCTTTATAAGTTCACCAGAGGGTGGTTGTTTAGAAGAGTCAACCATGGGTGTAGGACAAGGTTTCAGGTTTTCAAATCCCAATTTACTGAGAAGTCGACTGATGCGCATACACAAGTTGACACAAGTAGAGACTAGTTTGATCCCTATAGGCTGTACACCCGTAAAATGATGAATATTTCCGAATCCTTCAAGGCAAACATGTTATTGAGACAATTAATGAACTGCTGAATCCTGGAAGTATCATTTCCAGTTATAAGGATATCATCTACATAGATCAATACATACAACACGGTCTTGCCAAACTGAAAAATGAATAAAGATGGATCTGCTTTGGATTGCACAAACTGCTAGACAAGTAATTGTTTTCTTAACTCATCAAACCAAGCCCTTGGGGCTTGTTTTAACCCATAATCTTCAAATGACAAACATACTCAGTCCAGAGAGTCAACAAAGACTTTAGGTTGCTTCATAAATACTGACTCATACAAGGTACCATTAAGGAATGAATTATTAATGTCCACCTGTCTAATGGGTCAATCTAGGGCAGCTACCAGAGCCAGAATTATTCTGATTGTAGAGGCTCTTGCAACAGGACTGAATGTTTCAGAATAGTCCACACCATGGGTTTGATTGAACCCTTTAGCAACCAACCTTGCTTTGTGTTTGTTAACTGAACCATCATGATTTAATTTGAGTTTGAACACCCACATATTATCAACCACATTGTGAGCCTGTGACCTGGGAACCAATACCCAAGTCTTGTTTCTCATTAGGGCATTGTACTCATTTTTCATTGCCGCTTCCAATCTGGATTACTGAGGGAATCTGACACCTCAGTAGGTTCTGATGGGTGAGTGTGAGGATGAGATGTAGCAAGGTAAGAAAAGGTTTTTGGTTTGTAGATTCCAGCTTTGGATCTAATTTACAGAGGATGTTTGTTCATAACAGATGGAGAAGGACTAGAACTGGACTATTGTGAAACAGAAGAAGTGTTCTCAGGCGAAGATTGAGAATGGGGTAGATAAGGATGAGTGTGAACAAGGAGAGGGAGAGGCTATAGTGGGATTAGGACAAGACCTTCCACCTCTATTCCTAACCCCTCTTGAGCCCCTATAGCCTCTGTTGTTGAAATAAAGTCCTAAAACCCAATCGGTTTGGACCGGATCCGACCGGTCGGATCATTTCTACTATTTTTTTATGTTTATACATATATTAAATGACTTTTCATTTGTCATATATATGTTCTTTTAAAGAACCAATTATGAATTGTTATATGATAACGCCCTTAATATTAAATCGTGATAGAAAACCATGATAGGCGATTATGGTTGATGAGATCTATAATCACTTTAATAAGTTTGATACTTAAATGTCTCTAGGTCGATGTACTATTAAACAGACATTGATGGTATGAACAAAGCTAGCACGTATTGGATGTCTTCTGCCTTTAAGTAAGGTGGATAGATCTCGCCTATCGAAGTGTAGAGACACTTGGACTTTACGTGGACGTGTATTAGAGAATGCGTCGTTAGACTGACCCACTTACACTAAGTATCACACTATGTGGCAGTTGTGTAATTATCCTTAAGACTGGAGTCTTCATGGCATCACGGTGTGGATGGTCCTGCTTTGACACTATTGAGATTTCCCCTATCTGATCGGCCTCTTCTAAGTGTCCAATCTCACCGGCAGTGTACCGGGTCAATCAGAGCTTAGAATTGGTGAGTCAAGGTCGTATCCCACAGGGAATCTGGGTCGAGTACCAAAGTCGGTCTCGCCTTAGTTCAAAGCCAACACAAGTGCGGTACATAAATTCTAAGGACGGTGATTTGTCGATCACCGGTTCTACTACAATGATGTACAAAACAAAGGGTTAAAATTATAATTAAAAAAGAAAAGATTTTAAACTACTTAAAACAAGATAGCCGAGCTATGATCCAATCGACTACTACCGAGCCCTAACTCGTAACCGAAGTGATTTCAATATACTCTAATGTTCTTGGCATTGTTAAAGGATGTCGCTCTCCTATTTCCGAAACTAAGCGCCAATTTCAACAACCTAGTTTCCTATGTCGAATTCAACAAATCACGACCGGATTTAACCGACCCGACACGGTCTATGGACAATGAAACGCCGACAAGTCGATATAAAACCTCACACACGAAAACCGAATCAACAACTCGGCTTGGTTTTACACGGTGATCCTAGAACCCTTTTCCCGCACCCTCTCGCAAAATACATATGTAAAGACGATACGCATGGACACGATTATTGAGTGATCGGTTCAACAAAAAGTCATTAAGAATAAGTTCTAGAACGTTAACAACACCGAGAATCTAACAATCAACACATCAAAATTACCTCAATTAACAAACTAGGGTTCGATTTCGAAAATTATCACATAACTCGACTATCGGGATATTAACTACTCATTCTATCAACAAAAACAACAAGAAATGAATATGAAATTGAAGCCAAGCATCGCAATCAAAAGAAAGAAATCGGAATTACCGGAAATCGGGACGAAGAACACCGTAAGCGAAAACGAAATCCAAACTGAAATTATAATAGCCGGGTAGCATCGATCTTCGAATTACACAAAATAAATTTAATCTAAACTAATTATATACAAAATCTAAGTTAACTAAAAAAAAAGTGAAAAGCTGAAGAAAAAAATATATATCGCCGGTCGAAGGTGGTTGGTCGAAGGTGGTTGGTGTGAGCTGATATATATATATGGGAATTTTTTTTTTTTGTTACTATCTTTTTCTTAGTTGCTAAGATAACATTATATACTTTTGTTCTATTTCTTTTCTTCTTTTTTCAGTCCTGTTCCAAGATATCTATATATTATAGATATATACTTTTGCCGACTTAATACTTGATCTTATCAACTATGTCGGTCCAAACTTAAAACATGTTACCGTTTAATAATGACACGATATATTATATGTGGATTTATGGTTTCAAACATCCGCTGATCTTATCATGTACTTGCGCCGATACCTATCCATTTAGTAAACTAGCCGTAGGCTAAGCTTCGACACACGCTCCAATCCCCGTATCTCGCATTCCGGTAATCTCGACAACTAAGCCCTGCACAATATTACAAAAATACCACACGTAATCCCTACAGACACTAGGGTGACCGAGAATGCATCAAAACACCTAAAACATCGAGATTTTCAACATTACGCCCTCGGTCTCGTAATGACAACCAGGGTGTAAAATGCATAAAACCAATCTAAATGTCTCCGAATACAAATAAAACGAGGTATAAACGGGGTATAAACACATAGAAAATGACAGTCGAGTTGACTCTCATCAACTACCTCCTACTTAGCGTTTGCTCGCCTCGAGCAAAAATAAGCGATCCAAAAGAAAGATGGAGTCAACATTGACATTACATATCTAGTCTATAGTATTGAAATGATAAAACACAAGTAATTGATATAAATGCATAAAACTCGAGCTCTACCTTGTAACGAAAAGAATGTGTGTGTGTATATAGCTTCTTCGACATTAATCACCAATGACCAGCTTTAGATTATAGACGTGTACATACCGGATTACACCATAGACTTATACGTCGTAAACATCTCCACTAATCGAGGTCTATCGCCGCCTAGTACGGTCAGCAGACTTGCACGGTTATATCGCTTTAGCGTAGGTTAGGGCTACGAAAGGATATTTACGATAAAAATAGAAAGAGAAAGTGCAAACGAGCTTTAACCGAGAAAATATATATGAAACTCGGTTTTGAACGCCCCAACTCTCCAACTATAAAAACAATCTCGATATCCGAAATAAACCCCAACTCCAACTCTAAACAACAATATCTTGGTCCATTATTTTCTGGACACTTTCTAAAAATAAAAACACATACTATCAATATATATACACTCTCTTTTTCAAATTTTTTTCCACTTTTTTTTTTCACTTTTTTTTTTTTTTTTTTTTTTTTTTTTATATATTTTTTCCAAACTATATACCTGTATGAATAAAACTATACACATCAAAATTCAACAAAGTCCAACCAACACAATGTCACACTCTCATACCGGATAACTGAATAATACAATGTCACAACAAAGACTCCCATACCACAACACCTCGCAACATCGTATAAATGTGCGGAAATAAAAGCTCAATTGCAAGGTAGTCAAGATACGTAGACCGAAATAAGGCTACGGACATCGATTATACGGGTTAGTAACAAAATGGTCGGGCCAAGGCGGCGGTCTAACCACCCTACAACAGCCGAGAGGGTAATCGTGGATTTACATTAAGGATGGCATTTGGCTCGATCGGGTCAAAAGAAATGCCAAAACCGTCATCCCGCACTCTAACAACGAAGACCTTTATATTTCGCCTCGGTTACTAATATTAGTTCTAGGTAACCGGGTCATACGACAACTAAAATCGCCCACTAATCATGGTGATAAATGACGCCGGCTAACGTGATAGAACTATTCGATTCTCAATACAAGATCTCAACTCGAATGAAATGCGCCTATACAATCACTATATGTTTATCAAAACAATGCCAAGGCTCGATGTATCAAAATCAATGTCAAAGCCATCAAAATTCTCAGAATCTGACTTATTTAGACTAAAGGGAAAACAATCACTAAGTATAACTCGTTCAACATGAAAATGAAACATTGAAGCTAAACCAATGTTCGATAAAACTAGTTTTAAATTTATTTTATCGGAACACCCCAAGTATAAGGTTCGTAATATAGGGTGTTACCGAGTCGTCCTAAGGGAATCGAATAATTATCGGATTACAGTATAGTTATTAAATCGATTATGTCACTAATTATTACCTAAAACTAAGGCTGACGATAATTATAAAACAGAAACGAAGAACAATGACTAAAACAGCAGAAAACAGAGAAACGTAGAACTGGACGAGCGTCCTCCTAGGGTGGACGGGCGTCTGATATCGTGCTAGGAACGGAAATATGCAGAAAACAGTAGGCAAAAACTAAAACTTTTAAAATAACTAAACGTAGCAATAAAAATTGATAACGAACGAATTGATTTATCAAATAGTTAAAAGAACAGTAAAACAGCCAGAATCAACCACACAACAATCACACAACCATTTTTATGATCAGAATACGATTTTATTGGTTTGATCAATCTCAAAATCGATTAAATTCCTTTAACTCAATTTCTAGGGTTTTGTTTTCTTTTCCAAGCTAAACAATTAAACATACAACACAAGATCATTAATTTGTTCCCAAATTATATAACCCAATTAACAATAAATGATTCCTCAAAATATTATTAATTGTATCGATTGAAGAGGTTCTATTGTTGAATTATACTTCCATACAAATTCAAATTAACATATAGTTTCATTGATATTCCTATCTAACGAAACACTTAACAATCAATCCAAATACCAATCGATAAATAAAATACAATATTCGAATCATAAATAAGAATAACCTAACGATCCATGGTTGTGGTGATGTTGGATGTGAATAACCTAACGATCCATGGTTGTGGTGATGTTGATGTGATATCCTCCCGTTGTTCTATCACGAATTGCTTAGCCTTGCATCCTTGTGATGATCCAAGACATGTTTGAAGGGAAGAAACTCATAATCTCCTAGGGTTTGGTGCGGCTGCTCTCCTGTGTGAAATATGCGGCTGATAATGATCTCCCATTAGGGTTTAGTCAACACGCCTATTTATAGAATTCTAAGTCGGCTAGGTCAAAAACGGCACTGGACGCCCGTCCAGATATGGTGAACGCCCGTCCAGAGTGCAAAGCATATTCGAGTCGGGCCGAGCTGGGATTGGACGCACGTCCTATACAAAATTGGACGCCAGTTCGCTAAAAATCATCAGACTCTGAATCACAATTCCTTCTCCCGGACGCCCGTCTGGAATAGTGGACGCCCGTCTAGGCTGGACGCTAGTTCAGCAAAATCCTCAACATCCTTGAATCGAGATCTTCTCTTGATGGACGCTCGTCCAGCTTCTTAGACGCCCGTCTGGTGGACGGGACAAGCAAACGCTCGTTCAGTTGCTGGCACTTCCACCTTCTGAGCACGATTAAACACCTCAAATCAACTTTTTCAGCCGCATTTAACACCTGCACGTCATTGAAAGCATACCAAAGTGTAACACAACTCAAATCAACATAAAACCATCATTTTAAGCACGTAATTGGCACGTTTTACACTTTTTATAACTTTAAGACCATTTCTTCCATTTGTTCATTTAATACGTGATTTTCTATAAAAATTACTAAAACACGGGGATTATTGCTATGAGATATTGCGATATAAATCATAAAATTCACCGAGAACAACCAACCACCCCCTACTTTAAAACGAAACACGAAGGATAAGGGTAGAAAAGTTAGCTTACAACCGGAAAATAGTGCGAGTACGATCACGTGGCATCCGTAGAAAGTTCTCCCAGGGTACCTGTGCTAATATCAACAGAAACAACAACTACACGAGATACACAGGTATGGAGATAACGAAATGAAACTAGACGGACAACCACGATTCATCAGAAACCAAAAACACCACACTAACCCCCATAATACACACTACACCGGGTTACATCACAACAAAATTTACCCGAATACACACTAAAGAAACACAATGACACACTAGGGGAAGAAAAGCGATAAAAATACATTCTGAGTTTATAGTCCTCAGTTAGACTCTCTACCCCGATATATATCAAGGATAGCTATACCAAAGGAGAGCAAACCGTTGCCTCTCCCTAGCAAAATCGTAAGAATTGAGCACCCCTTGAAAATAAAACAATAAAAATATGGGGTTCAATCCCCACCACCACGATTTGTTCGATGAATTCGTTGCACAGAACAACGAACTCACTTTCCCCGAACTAAAACATATACCAACCAACAACAACTCTAGCTCCAAGTAATAACAAGTAGGCTCAACATCAACAACAAACTCAATAGGGTGCACCCCCGAAGATATAACAATAGGGCTAAATGAAGACGGAACAGGTGACTCAATAGATACAAGAGTCATACCATCCTCGTAGTGTTCCTCCGGGGTGATACCGCTTCGAGTGAAGATAGCATTGACCGGATTAGCTGGCCTAAGATCCCTTCCGAGACCTAGATCATCATCATTATCACCAACCGTCGACTCCTCAATAGATACTGCATTCACACCTCTCGGATTTCTAACCGTATTACTTGGCAGGCCACCCGTCGGAGTCGATTTCGATTCTCGGCCATCTCATCCAACTTGATGTTCCAAGTTCCGTGATCGAGGCTTGCATTGAAGTCATTGAATTCGAATCTCTATTATTGTCTCTCATCTCCTTAGCATTGTCATAAACCATCCTCGATAATTGATCCAAAGTTGGCGGTTGTTGATTATAGTAACTTGGGGCATTATCCCACGCATTCCCGTATGATGTGGCGTATGGGTTGAACTGATAAAATGGTTGTGTTTGGTAACCCATAGCACCGTAATTATAATATCCGAATGGATAAGGATAGAAGCCGTAATTGTAGTATGGAATCATTATCTGCAAACAGGGAAATAACACGAACACAATCACGGTATCTAGTCACTACCACTACCGAAGTAAATGGTGTGACACTTCAACAAAAAAAAAACAAACTATACATAAAAAAAACAAATAAGAAAAACGACATAATCCTAAGAAATCAACTAACTTACAAGATATCAACCTGATTCCCCGGCAACGGCGCCAGAAAACTTGATCGGCCTCTTCTAAGTGTCCAATCTCACCGGCAGTGTACCGGGTCAACTGTAGCCTAGAATTGGTGAGTCAAGGTCGTATCCCACAGAGAATCTGGTCGAGTACCAAAGTCGGTCTCGTTCCTAGTTCAGGCCAACACAAGTGCGGTACATAAATTCTAAGGACGGTGATTTGTCAGATCACCGGTTCTACTACAATGATGTACAAAACAAAGGGTTAAAATTATAATAAAAAAAAGAAAAGATTTTAAACTACGAAAAACAAGATAGCCGAGCTATGATCCAATCGACTACTATCGAACCCTAACTCGTAACCGGAAGTGATTTCAATATACTCTAATGTTCTTGGCATTGTTAAAGGATGTCGTCTCCTATTTCCGAAACTAAGCGTCAATTTCAACAACCTAGTTTCCTATGTCGAATTCAACAAATCACGACCGGATTTAATCGACCCGACACGGTCTACGCTTATGAGACGCCGACAAGTCGATATAAAACCTCACACACGAAACCGAATCAACAACTCAGTCGGTTTTACACGGTGATCCTAGAACCCCTTTTCCCGCACCCTCTCGCAAAATACATATGTAAAGACGATACGTGTGACACGATTATTGAGTGATCAGTT
This sequence comes from Gentiana macrophylla, assembly GCA_026214975.1. Taxonomy (NCBI): domain Eukaryota; kingdom Viridiplantae; phylum Streptophyta; class Magnoliopsida; order Gentianales; family Gentianaceae; genus Gentiana; species Gentiana macrophylla. The sequence goes on along the minus strand of CM047816.1, from coordinate 4,736,231 downwards.
CAACAAAAGTCATTAAGAATAAGTTCTAGAACGTTAAAAACACCGAGAATCTAACAATCAACACATCAAAATTACCTCAATTAACAAACTAGGGTTCGATTTCGAAGATTATCACATAACTCGACTATCGGGATATTAACTACTCATTCTATCAACAAAAACAACAAGAAATGAATATGAAATTTAAGCCAAGCATCGCAATCAAAAGAAAGAAATCGGAATTACCGGAAATCGGGACGAAGAACACCGTAAGCGAAAACGAAATCCAAACTGAAATTATAATAGCCGGGTAGCATCGGTCTTCGAATTACACAAAATAAATTTAATCTAAACAAATTATATACAAAATCTAAGTTAACTAAAAAAAAAGTGAAAAGCTGAAGAAAAAAATATATATCGCCGGTCGAAGGTGGTTGGTGTGAGCTGATATATATATATGGAAAGTTTTTTTTTTTGTTACTATCTTTTTCTTAGTTGCTAAGATAACATTATATATTTTTGTTCTATTTCTTTTCTTCTTTTTTCGGTCCTGTTCCAAGATATCTATATATTATAGATATATACTATTGCCGACTTAATACTTGATCTTATCAACTATGTCGGTCCAAACTTAAAACATGTTACCGCTTAATAATGACACGATATATTACACGTGGATTTATGGTATCGAAACATCCGCTGATCTTATCATGTACTTGCGCCCGATACTCTATCCATTTAGTAAACTAGTCGCAGCTAAGCTTCGACACACGCTCCAATCCCGTATCTCGTATTCCGGTAATCTCGGACAACTAAGCCCTGCACAATATTACAAAACATACCACACGTAATCCCTACAGACACTAGGGTGACCGAGAATGCATCAAAACACCTAAAACATCGAGATTTTCGAACATTACGTCCTCGGTCTCGTAATGACAACCAGGGTGTAAAAATGCATAAAACCAATCTAAATGTCTCCGAATACAAATAAAACGAGGTATAAACGGGGTATAAACACATAGAAAATGACAGTCGAGTTGACTCTCATCACTATCCACGGGGCGATCATGCGGTGGTGATCGGGTGTGATACTGAAGCATGCGGAGTATACATGATTGGTCGTCCGGGAATCGCGTATCCTATTATTAGGAGTGAATATCCGAAATGGCCTTCTTATAAGAAATATCTTGCTTTCGAGAATCTTTGCAAAGTGGGAGTAAATGTGTTATTCCGAGATAGCATGATATCTGTTAGGAAATCTACGCGGGAACGCAGCGGAATTTAAAATTTTGATTTCCTTTTGCCCCAGATCGACTTCGTTTAAGCAATAAACAAATAGATTGTAGACGGTGGTTACCTTGGTTGATCTAAAAGATCGACACTTTGACCGTCTAAGGAGAGTAGTTCTGCATGGAGCCGCCCAAGTGTTCGGCCTCTGCCGCTAGTCCACACGAACAGCCCGCCGGAATCCCATCATGGATTGCTATTGGAAAACTCCGGTTGCTAGACCGGCCCTTTTCCCCTCTCTCCAACTCTCTATAGGATGCTCTCTATTTTACACAAGAACTATTAGCTCTTGGAATTATGATGTACAAAAGAGTTTGACACCCACCTCTTATTTATAGTGTAGGTGGCGCCATCTTCTAGAGTGGAGGAGAAGAAAACATTTTCCCAATAAAATAAGGAAAATATAATTGATTGATTTATCTCATTTAATTTAATATCTTATATTAAATAAATCTAGGATATTGTCAATATCTTATATTGAATATTCCAAGATATTATCAATATCTAATATTGACTATCTTTATTCTATTACCATAAATCAATTTACACATGTGTATATATATCACATATATAATACACAAATAAATCTATATATATATATATATCTTAAAACAAATGTGCACAAGCACATTCAAGTGCAAGTCACGCATGTGACTATATATATATTTATATATTAATATCTTATATTAATATATGGTAATACCATTAATTAAATTACACAATCCAAGTGTATCTTATACACACACAAATTGCGCCACCTTTAGCCATAAATTGGCTTCCGGAATATTCTTTAATTAATATAATTATTATTAATATCTTGTATTTAATTTATTCATAATAAATAAATACCACCATATTAATTTACCACTATAACCTTTATAGTCTCGAGATAAACTTTCCTTATTTGGTTATCATCTATAACCACATTTTAATCCGACTAGATGTTCATATGTGTGTGACCCGATAGGCTTCCAAATATGTTGGCCGTAGACACAAAGTGCAAATTACTTAAAATGCCCTTCATGCCTAACGATCAAGGATAGCGTCTAGCAACACACCGTGACTCCCAATCATCGGAAGAGTCAAATGCAATGACTACTACCTTTCATGTGAAACAGCTACCGTGTAACTTACAATCCTATCATTTGTAATAATATCCATACGGTCGTTAGTCGAGTGTCAAAACATCAACGACCGTATCTTATAATCTGGATATCAAGCTCTCTCAAGTAACTCGCTTACTCCCACTTTGCAAAGATTCACGAGTAAGACATTCCTTATAAGAAGGCCATTTCGGATATTCGATCCCAATCATAGGATAAGCGATTCCCGGATGACCAATCATGTATACTCCGCGTGCTTCAAGATCATACCCAATCACTACCGCATGATCGCCCCGTGGCTGTGGAAACCTCAATAGTGTCAAAGCATGACAATCCACACCGTGATGCCATGAAGACTCCGGTCTTAAGGATAATTACACAACCGTCACATAGTGTGACACTTATCCGTGTAAGTGGGTCGATCCTAACGTATACATTCTCTAATACACGCCCACGCATACCCAAGTGTCTCTACACTTCGATGAAGACGAGATCTCCATCCCCGCCTAAAGACAGTAAGACATCTAATACGTGCTAGTCTGCTTATACTATCAATGCCCTGCTTAATAGTACATCACCTGAGACATTTAAGTATCAAACTTATTAAAGTGATTAGAGATCTCATCAACCATAATCGCCTATCATGGTTTCTCTATCACGCCTAATACTAAGGACGTTATCATATAACAATTCACAATTGGTTCTTTAAAAGAACATATATATGACAACAGTAAAAGCCATTTAATATATGTATAAACATAAAGAAATAGTAGAGATGATCCGACCGGTCGGATCCGGTCCAACCCGATTGGGATTAGGACACTATTTCAACAATCTCCCACTTGGCCTAAAACCAATCACTCGCACACACAAGACCAAGTTGAAACACAAGAATCTCATGCAATACTCGCAACCACTTCTAGCCATAAACGGATCGCTATCCGTGGGGACTCGAGACTATCTTCATATTACGCCCAAATGACCAAGTCAAAGGAACCGCCTCAACACACACACGAATCTCCGACGAGACCCTGGTCCTTGCTTCAAGCAATGAATCCACTTACTATATCGCCTATATAGAAAAGGTGGAAGAACTGCATAAGGTTCGTGAATGAACCTTCTAGATCCATGTATCGCCTCTCGGCCGCCTCTCGAGGCACTACCGTGTTTTAGCCTAGTTGTAGAATTTACAAAGGACCCATCGCTAAGAACATTTCCACTCAACGTATCACTTATTCAAAGTGACAAAGAAACCCAGATCGTAGCTCCCACTCGCCTTCATAAGACTCGGATATACGCCTCAGATATCTACGCTTATTTAACTCCAAGTTTCAATAAACTAGAACTCTTCCTTAACTTGTTTAAGGAAATTCTCGACATTCACCGGATTTACATTCATACTTGCTCATGACTATTCATGGACTATGAACATCCGGCACTATTCTTATGATGGATCTTATTGCAGTAGCAAAGGGAACCTTCCATAATCATCATCTTTCACCTTATCCTTAGGACCAATGTCCTAATATAGATAGATCTCGAGAACACCGACTAGCAGTATCCCTGTCGCGACCTATGCTAAACTCTTTTAGCATCACATCTATATAGGTAAACTATAATCTAACAAAGAGCTAAATCTATCGCTATAGATTCTTATTTCCAAAAATAAGAACTCGCCAATCCAAGTGCTTTCAGAAAGACCTTGAACTACCAAACATTAATTGACTGTGACATGGGGTGATGATTCCTAAGAGAGATATCTAATACCTTACTCAAAAATCGTAACACACTCCCACTATCCATCTTGCACATGGGCATATCCTTCTTTTGACTCAATCAAACTCCTTTGATTATCAAACAAAGAAATCGTCTAGAGAAACTTGTATGAGTCCATAAATGGATATCGTGGGCTCACATATCATGTTATCGCTCTATGAACATTGAGTCGTTTTCCCAACGCCTTCAACACTATCATATAGTCATGATACGGTTATAACAAGTATTATCTCGAACAGATCGGGCTCAAATTTACAGGACATTCCTCTGTAAGAAAGACTAGGTTCATAACCTGGTTGTCACTGATGGAATCTAATTCAGATGTTATGGCTCCTGGCCATATCTCTCAATCTTGCCTCTCAAACATTCTTTCATAAGTCGTGAGATATTCATACTTCAGGATGAACATACCAGTAGCCCTTTTGGGCTTAAGGTTATCCACAGACTTACAGAACTTTTGTGTGCACTGAGCAGTGATCTACACCTCATCGCTATGCGGCGTCTGCTCATGTTCCATTGGTTGAATATATCTTTGTGGTTCTCAAACTCTTTTGAGATCTTATTTACTCCCACTGTCTCTTTTGGAAGAGACACTTCCTCTAGAAGACAAAGATGTTTGGAGACAAACATTTTGCTCCGCTGGACAAGTAAATAATATCCAAATATGTGCTAAGCCGAGACATTCCACAAAGTTGCATATGTCGTACTAGGCTCCAAGCCTTTCTGACTTAGCTTATGACAACTTCAAATCATCGGTTAAGATAGATTCGACATTATCCTCTTCCATATCTAATATGGAATTTATTCAACCTTTATTCTTTGGAACTAGGTCAAGTATGAGGGCACTCTCCCGAAACGGGTAAGGGATACATCGCATGGCTTGCGTCACACCTTTATCATATAAAGTGTTATTTCCATTTTGGGAACACAATCTAATTGCGTATCCCAAAGATGGTATCCTTCAAGGGAGAATCTTATTCCCTTTCGCATTTACTTCAAACACCCTTCATGTATTAATTACTTCAATCCAATTGAAGATTAATTCCTAAGTAGCTCATCAATCTCATATTCAGATCGGCTCGAACTTTTCGGCTTTCCGAATTATGCACTTCATCGAGTACACTTGACTATTTCTAAAAAATAGTCGTAGAGATTAACAAACAATTATTTGTGCATTAATTGTTACAAGCCAACAAACATCGGTATGTTTAGGCTTTAGACAATTTTCTAGATTTTTATAACATTTTCATAAAAGGGTATTTTAGTCATCTTTAGATAAGATACGCATAACCCACATGATTCATAATCATATGGTTTAACATCATCAGAATGATGTTTAATTACACGCTTCTCTTCCAGAGAATCGACATTTAGAACAACTACAAATATCAAGGATAACAAGCATACAAATATTTAGTCGAGATCTCATCACATATATCAACTATATAGTGACATCAATCTAGTATGTTAGATTCAATGACCTTTCAACTTTATCGGAATAACATTTATTCTTTACAATTGAATATGTCTACTAAATCCTAACAAATAACTGAAAATATGTTCTTCATAAGAACCGGAACATAAAAACATTTATTTAGTTCCCTTATCAGTTTACTAGATCCAGAATGTGGTAAGTGTTACAACGTTTGCTTCACCCTCCATATATGTATTTAACCTTTCTAATTTAATCACACTCGTAAGATGTCATATATCTTAGAGTTGACTTTGAACTTAGACAGATTTATCTCAACTCACTTGCCTAGAATAAAAACTTCAATAAGTTCTCTATTTGAGCACATGCCCTGACTTTCCTTTTAATCCTTTAAGCACTTGAGAAATGTTTCTTATTGTAGTCTTCATAAGACTGAAGAAAGATCACAAGAGCCAAGTTTTCAATTTCCTTTCATAAAGAAAATCTAAAGTTTATTAAATAGTTTATTTAACCTTTTGAATCGTATTCAAAACATTGACTATTTAATTAACCTTTAAGCAATGATAGAATTAAGTCGATACTTAAATCTTACAATTTTGAAGACAACCTTTCCAAAATTAGAAGTGGTCATTCTTATCCAACGTTTGAATTAATTGTCATCATATGACTGAATGATCATATTGGATCGTATCCAATATATGATTAATTCTTTGAAAATGATTCAATCATATCATGAGCTTCCGCTTTCATTAATAATTAAAGCCTTGGTGTACTCCATCAAATATGTAGTCTCCTTGTCTCTAACTACTATAACGGGATGGCTCTTGTCATTGCTTATTTTAAAAGGATTAAAATTTACTTAACCATTCTTGAGAACGTTTCTCAAACAGTCATAATTTGGTTTTACTAATCGAGAAAAACATAAATATAAAAGTTTGCTAAAAACTACAACATTAAAAATGAAGATAAAAGAGTGTTGTTGTCTATACACGCAAAATCAAATATGGTCTTTGGGATTATGATTTTGCTCCCACACTAGTCAACTACTCCCAATTGACTTTCAAGAATTTTTCAAAGTCCTTTAGTGGTCGGGAATCCTATCTAGTTGACTCGATCCCGGACGTGGGCCGATCGACCGGGTCAATTTCGACGGGTAGGTACTTTCTTACCAATCGCGTCTAACGCGACTTCCAAAGGGTTTGACTAGTCAACTCTTTGATGCTTCACATCGCCTATGTGATAGTCAACCTTATGTCTCTAAAATCGAACATGATCCCGACGTGGGCCAATCACCGCAAGATTCTTAGTCGAGTCGTAACCCAAGTATTCATGAGATCTCATAACGATCATACCTCGATAATGACGATATACCCGTGGTAGGTCAACTCCCGACATGGGCCGATCAGTTGGATCCGAACAAGGGCTCTTCACCGTCACTATAATATTGGGAGACATATTATAACTCGATTTTTGTTGTGGGAGTAATTTTAAATTAATTCACTTAATTAATTTCGAATTAATTCTCTTAATTAATTTAATTACGGTCTCATCAAATATATCTATCTCTATAGACATACATCCTACATTTTTGTTCAGATCGTGCATATTCATGCATCTATCGTATCATATAAAATAAACACACGCACAAAATAAATAAATGCGTAAAGTAACCGGTATGATCATGGACTTTTCCTAGGTGCGGTTTCCAATACAAACTGACGAAACCGTGGGTCACAATCTGGCAGGTAGCCGCAACCGCCAATAATAGGATCTTTAATGCTCCATTCTCCAACGGGATCTTTATTTTCTTCTTTCTTTGGTCTTCATCTTCGCGCCCATTCTTGTTACATTTAATTCTATCTAATAAAATAAATACACCCGCCACACACGGGGGAGAGCAAACGGGAATGGGATAAAATGCAGAAAATAAACTAGGTCACGTTCTTCATAACGGCCTAGGACAATTTTTAAACCAACAGAAAAATTAAATCATTCGCATCTATCCTATTGGTCGAGTCCATGATCAATCGGGTCCATATAATCATATTATATCTACTATATCTAATCCATACAATAAAATCTTATGAAAAAGATAAAATTAAAATTTAACTACTTGCGTCTTAATTAATCAATTAACATTTAATCTATTAAATAATTTTATCCAATCAATTAACTAATTAAAATTTAATTAATTAAATGATTTTAATCGAAATAAAATTAACGATTAATTTTAAACCGATTTTAATTTTAATTTTAATTAATTAGAACTATTCCAAAATAAATCAAAATTAAAATTATTTCTCTTTTGTTTTTTTCCTTTTGATTCGTAATTAAAAGGGATGTCTTTCGCTTCCTAAACCAAATTTGGCAGGCCCACCACTATCCAAAATCAAAATTTTGGAAGTGGCGCTTGCTTCAGCTTTTACAAATCAAATATTTGAAAGGCTTGCGCTCTATTCCAAATAAAATTTTGGAAAGGCCAAATAATTTTGGTTTAGGCTTCGCCACTTTCCAAAATCAAAATTTTGAGAAGTGGCTGCAGCCTAGCCTTTTCCCAAATCAAATATTTGGAAGGGCTTAGGCCTATTCCAAACAAAGTTTGGAAATGCCATTATTATTTTAATGCCACATGGCATCCCAAATTACGGCCCAAACTATTTGAACCATTGGTTAGCCACACGACACAACTAAACAAATGAGATATCAATCACAACTATGAACCATATTGAATCACAAAACACACAAAACAAAAGTTTGGAGATCCACTAGCATTGATCGCCGATCGCCGCGGTAAGTCGCCGCCGCCGCCCAATGGCCGAGCACCACCAGATCTCGCTTTTTTTTTTTCTTTCGTATCAATTTTGCAAATCAAAAATCTTTCATCTTTTAATTACGTGATTTAAACGATAAAATTAACTACGCATAATAACATGCTCATTGCTTAAGCTCAAGCTCTCTCGATACCACTCATTAGAAATCTACGCGGGAACACAAATGAATTTAATCCCGTATCTCGTATTCCGGTAATCTCGACAACTAAGCCCCGCACAATATTACAAAACATACCACACGTAATCCCTACAGACACTAGGGTGACCGAGAATGCATCAAAACACCTAAAACATCGAGATTTTCAACATTACGCCCTCGGTCTCGTAATGACAACCAGGGTGTAAAATGCATAAAACCAATCTAAATGTCTCCGAATACAAATAAAACGAGGTATAAACGGGTATAAACACATAGAAAATGACATTCGAGTTGACTCTCATCACTATCCACGGGCGATCATGCGGTGGTGATCGGGTGTGATCTTCAAGCATCGCGGAGTATACATGATTGGTCGTCCGGGAATCGCGTATCCTATTATTAGGAGTGAATATCCGAAATGGCCTTCTTATAAGAAATATCTTGCTTTGAGAATCTTTGCAAAGTGGGAGTAAATGTGTTATTCCGAGATAGCATGATATCTCATTAGGAAATCTACGCGAACGCAGCCGGAATTTAAAATTTTGATTTCCTTTTGCCCCGAGATCGACTTCGTTTAAGCAATAAACAAATAGATTGTAGACGGTGGTTACCTTGGTTGATCTAAAAGATCGACACTTTGACCGTCTCAGGAGAGTAGTTCTCGCATGGAGCCGCCAAGTGTTCGGCCTCTGCCGCTAGTCCACACGAATGCAGACCGCGAATCCCATCATGGATTGCTATTGGAAAACTCCGGTTGCTAGACCGGCCCTTTTCCCCTCTCTCCAACTCTCTATAGGATGCTCTCTATTTTACACAAGAACTATTAGCTCTTGGAATTATGATGTACAAAAGAGTTTGACACCCACCTCTTATTTATAGTGTAGGTGGCGCCATCTTCTAGAGTGGAGGAGAAGAAAACATTTTCCCAATAAAATAAGGAAAATATAATTGATTGATTTATCTCATTTAATTTAATATCTTATATTAAATAAATCTAGGATATTGTCAATATCTTATATTGAATATTCCAAGATATTATCAATATCTAATATTGACTATCTTTATTCTATTACCATAAATCAATTTACATACACGCATGTATATATATCACATATATAATACACAAATAAATCTATATATATATATATATCTTAAAACAAATGTGCACAAGCACATTCAAGTGCAAGTCACGCATGTGACTATATATATATTTATATATTAATATCTTATATTAATATATGGTAATACCATTAATTAAATTACACAATCCAAGTGTATCTTATACACACACAAATTGCGCCACCTTTAGCCATAAATTGGCTTCCGGAATATTCTTTAATTAATATAATTATTATTAATATCTTGTATTTAATTTATTCATAATAAATAAATACCACCATATTAATTTACCACTATAACCTTTATAGTCTCGAGATAAACTTTCCTTATTTGGTTATCATCTATAACCACATTTTAATCCGACTAGATGTTCATATGTGTGTGACCCAATAGGCTTCCGAATATGTTGGCCGTAGACACAAAGTGCAAATTACGAAAATGCCCTTCATGCCTAACGATCACGGGATAGCGTCTAGCAACACACCGTGACCCCAATCATCGGAAGAGTCAAATGCAATGACTACTACCCTTTCATGTGAAACAGTTACCGTGTAACTTACAATCCTATCATTTGTAATAATATCCATACGGTCGTTAGTCGAGTGTCAAAACATCAACGACCGTATCTTATAATCTGGATATCAAGCTCTCTCGGCAACTCGCTTACTCCCACATTGCAAAGATTCACGAGAGTAAGACATTCCTTATAAGAAGGCCATTTCGGATATTCGATCCCAATCATAGGATACGCGATTCCCGGACGACCAATCATGTATACTCCGCGATGCTTCAATGATCATACTCAATCACTACCGCATGATCGCCCGTGGCTGTGGAAACCTCAATAGTGTCAAAGCATGACAATCCACACCGTGATGCCATGAAGACTCCGGTCTTAAGGATAATTACACAATCGTCACATAGTGTGACACTTATCCGTGTAAGTGGGTCACTCCTACGCGTGCGCATTCTCTAATACACGCCCACGCATACCCAAGTGTCTCTACACTTCGATAGACGAGATCTATCCCCGCCTTAAAGACGAAGACATCTAATACGTGCTAGTCTGCTTTTATACTATCAATGCCCTGCTTAATAGTACATCACCTAGAGACATTTAAGTATCAAACTTATTAAAGTGATTAGAGATCTCATCAACCATAATCGCCTATCATGGTTTCTCTATCATCGCTAATACTAAGGACGTTATCATATAACAATTCACAATTGGTTCTTTAAAAGAACATATATATGACAAATGTAAAAGCCATTTAATATATGTATAACATAAAGAAATAGTAGAGATGATCCGACCGGTCGGATCCGGTCCAACCTGATTGGGATTAGGACACTATTTCAACAATATCCAGATTATAAGATACGATCGTTAATGTACTGACACTCGAGATACGATCGTATGGATATTATTATAGCGATAGGATTGTAAGTTACACGGTAACTGTTTCACATAAAAGGTAGTAGTCATTGCATTTGACTCTTCCGATTTTTGAGGGTCACGGTGTGTTTCTGATCGATATCCCATGATCGTTAGGCATGAAGGGCATTTTCGTAATTTGCACTTTGTGTCTACGGCCAACAAATTCGAAGCCTATCGGGTCACACACACATGAACATCTAGCCGATTAAAATGTGGTTATAGTTGATAACCAAATAAGGAAAGTTTATCTTGTACTATAAAGGTTATAGTGGTAAATTAATATGGTGGTATTTATTTATTATGAATAAATATAATACAAGATATTAATTATGTTGATTAATTAAATATGTATATTGATAAATATATATATATATATATATATATATATATATATATATATATATATATATATTTCAAAATTATGTATATATGATGTACATGTATTTTACAAATTAATTAATCATGACATTATATTAATTAAAGAATTCCGGATGCCAAATCTTTGGCAAAAGGGACACCACTTTCATTGTGTATAAGATACACTTTGGATTGTGCAATTTAATTAATAAGAATACCATAATATTAATATTAGATATTAATTGATTTTGAAAAATAGATTTATGGTAATAAGATAAATATAGTCAATATAAGATATTGACAATATATTGAAAATATTTAATATAAGATATTGAATATTAATGAGATAAATCAATCAAATATATTTTTCTTATTTTATTAGGAAAATATTTTCTTTCTCCCCAATCTACTAGGAAGCTAATCCCAATCAGATTGGGAACTATGGGGGGCGCACCATACCCTATAAATATGAGGGCTTGGCTAGCTCTTTAGTACAACACAATTCCAAGAGCTAATAGTTCTTGTGAAAAATAGAGAGCTTCTTAAGAGAGATTTTGAGAGAGAGAAAAAGTCGGTCTAGCAGCCGAATTTTTCTGGTAGCAATCCATGATGGGATTCCGTGGGTGTTCGTGTGGACTAGCGGTGAGGTCGAACACTTGGGCGGCTCCATGCGAAACTACTCTCCTTAGACGGTCAAACCGTCGATCTTTTAGATCAAGCAAGGTAACCACCGTCTACTAGCTTATTTGTTTATTGCTTAAACAAAGTCGATCCTGGTCAAAGGAAATAAAATTTTAAATTCCGCTGCGTTCCCGCGTAGATTTCCTAACATCTGCCTCTACCGGTATCTTGTCCAGAATTTCCAGATCTGAAGTTGGATTTAGTAGACCCATATTTTTTAGATGCCAAATGTCTTGATGGAGCAGGAACATCAAGTGTGGTTGTGGGATTGAAACAAGCCAATAACCTCTCATGTGTGACCAATCGTGATTGAACTTCTTGCCAGGATAAGGTTCCACCTCGAAGTGATATTAACAATGACAGATTCGTAGTCTTTCCTAAGCCACCCAAAGTCGCTAGAATCAATTCAACATTTGAAATGGGATATCCAGCTGCTGCCAAACCATCTGAGGTAAGACTTCATTAGAGCTAGATATTCAACCATAGTCTTAGTACCTTTATCGGTTCTGGTAAGGGCACCTTTATAGTCAAGCATACGGGCCTTATATATGTTATTAAACAAAGTTTCAAGGGTATTCCACACATTTTGAGAGGATGTGCATCCTATGACTTCTGTGAGTGCATTTTCAGTCATAGACGACATCAGCCAACCCATAAGTAGAGAATCAATAGTGATCCAGTAATCATATGCTGGATTGAGGGTTGGTCCATACACCGGAGAGTTCAGAAATTGAGGCGGATAGACCTGAGTACCCAGCAATTATTCTTCAAGCCGATGACCACGAACGATTGGTAGAATAGTTGACTTCCAGAGTAAATAGTTGTTACAATTCAATTTAACGGTGCAGCTTTGGTTTAGATGTCCTCCAAACAGAGCAGGCCCAACAATACTCGCCGGAGAAGGTGAGGTGTTCATAAACATAGGAATTGGGGGTAGAGATCCACAGTAAAAACCATGAGGAAAACTGGTATAGGGAGTATCAACGTGGGACATATTGAGATCCGACAACGGGATGGATTGCAGATGTGTGATTGTGCCGGAAATGGTTGGAGTAGTAAAGATAAGCGATGGTTGGGGCTCCGGAAGAGTGTTTTGAGGAATTGGAGTAGTGATAGAGCCGATAGATAGAGTTTGAGCGACTCCAAAGGATGGCGCCGATCCGATGATCGACACTCGTCGGTGGTATTCCGGCGGAGAGGGTGGCGTTGGCCATAGCTTGGCTCTGATACCAAGATCAAATCTCCAACAAGAATTTCAGATAATAATTTCCATAGATCTTAGAGTCATGATATTAGATCCTTTATCCACAAAGATATAACAAACTACACACTGTTAGGCAGTGTCAACAATACTAATAGTACTTAGGTCCTCTCACATTTATAATAACTACACAATGACCCCTATACTTTAATAGGATCTGATGCGAATGCTCTTATATTTCTTTTTGATATATCTAAAATAGAGTTTTCAAAAGATTTAAATTATCTACTACAAGTGCTCTTATGCCGGTTATATTCTTTATCTACAAGAGTATTTGCTCTCTTAATTTATTATTATTGCCGTAAAAAATATTATTATTATTTTATTTCCTTTGTAATACAACCGTTGTGTGAAGGTTGTACAAAGTGACATACATTACAACCATTCATTTCTAACCTCTCACACACAATAAAAATGTACTATGTAAGAAAGACTAAAAATGAAAGTCTCTAATGTTTGCCACTTGATACAACTTTCCTACAACCGTTGCACCATAAAATCTCTCTATATGGCCTAGTGGTGAAGGGCTTGGGTGTTGTAGTGACAGCTGGGCCAAGAGCTGGAGTGTGGAGGTTCGAATCCCGTAAATGGACGACTTCTTTCGCTTTTCTTGGTAAAAGCGCCCTCGACTCACACAGTGCTTGGGTCATGATTAACATCTCCTCTCATTCTGTGGGATCGGGCGAGTGGGGACCCTCAATGTTAGGGTTTAACCTTTTTATAATAGGATGAAGTTTTTGTCTCCACGGAGACTCGAACCCACAAGCTCGGGTCTTGAGGCAACATTAATTACCATTAAACCAATGTCTCATCGGCATAATAGGATGACGTTAGCTTCACTTCATATATATATATATATATATATATATATATATATATATATATATATTATACGAATACAAAATAATTCCATTAATCAAAAGATAAATGTGCATCTAGTCACGATAATGTCGTCAGCCTTGTCAATTTATATAAGAAAGACAAACACTAGTATTTGAATTCGAACTCGGGCTGAAATTTAAGGAGGTTTTAAGAACTCGAGTCGACTTTAGTTTTGCGTCAAACTTATCGAGTCTAATAGTTTTGAAAGTTTTTTTGAAGAGATAGTTTTGAAAGTTGATTTGAAAATATTTTAAATTATGACATGATAATAATAAAATGTGTCATTCCGGATAGTTATTATATGAATATCTATATCTATATGTTTCATAATCATCATCATAATAAAAGTGTGATGAGGTATTTCCTCAAAAAATGTTTCCTACCATCGGTCCAAGTTTATAAAAAAGTGTTTACTACCTCATGTTTCCCCACTTTCGTTTAACTTATTAATTTATTAATTTATTATTACTTTTTTTTTAAAGAATATTACATTTAATTTACGTCCACCACTTACGTTCCCCCACTTTTTAATTTATAATTTATTATTATATATTATAATTATATTATACATATACGTTCCCCACTTTTCATAATTTATAATTTATTAATATATATTATATTATACATTCTTATCCGTTAATTTATTATGATATTATTATATGTATCATTATCCTTTAGTCAATATTACCAACTCCAATTCCAATTTCTTTAATCAATATTATATTTTGTCGTGTTCTTTATTCTCTTTTAGATAGATCCGTTTTTGCGTTTTGAAAAATTGTCTCTAATAATATATATAGTTCAATAACACTGGGAGAAGAAAGGAGGGTGTTGTTGTTCTTGTGAGATAAATGAATATTTGTGCAACTCATCAAATTCTAGCAGGTTGGGGTATTTTGTGAGGTTTAGATTACAGTTGCACTTTACAAGTATCATCATCATCATCATATCATAGCTTAGACCAAATTCGTTATACAAGAAAAAAACTTTTGCTCACCTTTTGCTCACCTTTTGCTCTTTGAAGTAATTGATTTGTTGAATCTAGGACAGTTTCTAAATGTGTCAAGTCAGTGCCCTCCTCCTCTCTCCAACCAACCCTTGGGAGAAACCATGGAAAACATGGCCCAAACCCACATAAGAGGAGGCGTCATCCCCAAAACCTAGGTTGTGAGGTGAGGAAGTCCATCTCTTAATATGGTGGGTGAAACAACCACAAGTTCCCAATGTGGGACACTTTAACACGCCCCTCAAGTGTGGGCCGGGCACACAAGGCCAACAAATAGGCCCAACACTTGCACAATAAAGGGTGGCTCCGATACCATGTGGAAAAACATAAACCCAAACCCATATAAGATGAGGGACATCATCCTCAAAACCTAGGTTGTGAGGTGGGGGAAGTCCATCTCTTAATATGGTGGGTGAAACAACCACAAGTTCCCAATGTGGGACACTTTAATGAAACCACGCACCATACGAACAAAATGTATAGACATAATTGCATACAACCAGCTTGGATCGATAATCAAAGAGAGACTTACTAGTACATATCAAGAGCGGATGCAAGTGTTCCGATATAAAATAAGAAAAATATTCATTTTATTTATTGATAAATGTTTCGGACCCGTGAAAAATATTACTTTGAAAAATAATTACTGACCGCACTGAAAAAAATTTCTGGATCCGCCACAACTACACAAAATTGCAAATCAGTCATAAAGAAAGTCAACAACAATATGGTGGATAACACATCATCCATTCAAAGTAAGGGTCTCCAACGATGTATGACCAATCTCTTCCTTGAGTAGAATCATGAATATTTGACTTGATCAATCACCAACGGTAGGCTCAAGAAAGAACTCATAGTTATAGGTCTAGGCAACAAATTCCTCCAAATGTTACCAGTCCATCTAAAATCTCGTAAGACATGTAGATTGGACTCTTCTTCCCGATTACAAAGACAACACACGGGGGAACTACAGATGTACCTTTGCCAAAGCAAAGCCATAATTGGAAAAAAGTTGTGTTGTGTTTGCCACAACATAAAGTTGACTCTCATAGGGTCTTTCAACTTCCTTATATCCATCTATATTCGATCTTCGATCATTTGATTAGTGTTATTATGGAAAGCATGGCCTTGAGATACAACGTATTTCCTATCCTGGCCTGCAACCCACGTGATGACATAGTCACAGATTTATGAAGCTTCTTCACAGGTGTGAGCATCCATACATATATCTTTCCAGGAATATGATGCATTACATTTGGGTTGGACAAAAGGGCTTCCATATTTCATTATAAGAACCCTCACCCATGAGGATTGATCATGCATAAGGATATTCTATGCCAATTTACCCAGACGAGCAAGATTCATTCGAGAAGGATCTTTAAAATCGAGACCACAAGCATCTTTATGGAAACAAAGGTTCTTCCAAGATATATATATCTCTCAGTCTGCTCCTCCCCCAAAGGAATTTTCCGCAAAGTTTGTTTATTTCATTTATGACTACCTTACGAATCTTAGTGGCATGCATAGTATAATAAGGATGGGTGGCTAGAGAACTCATAATCAAAAGCATTTTGTCCACTCTTGATAGTGTCTCATGCTTGAAAGTTTCTTTTTCATTTAATCAACTTATATTCAAAGGTTCATTTGGTTGTTCTGGAATGTATTAAAGGGACACCAAAATAAGTTCCCAAGACATCAATGAGATACATATTCCGGCGCTGGCTAAGGAGGGTCTTCAATGATTGATGTTATTCTCAAAGAAAATGAATTTTGGATTTATGAGAACTAGCTTTGTGGCCAAAAATGTTGGAGAAGTTGTCAAGGGCACTACAATAGTGATGATCTGTGCCACATAAGCTTCACCAAAGAAAATCGGATCATCTACGAGAAACATGTAAGGGTAAATGCCCATTTGCCTAAGTCCTATTTTCGAGGTTGATAGTGTCTAGCTTCTTTCCATTCCAAAGTATTGAAAGTTTAGTGGTTCTAAGTCCGAACATGATCGATTTGTCATCTTGCTAGAAAACCAAAATCCCGAATTTTTTCTAGAAAGGTCTAATGGACTCCGTCATATAAGCCTTCTTCAAATCAATATTGAGCATTAGCTTACCTTTCTTTCTCTCTATACTTTTAAAATAGTGGAGCACCTCATGAGCAACAAGAATGTTCTTAATCCAACCTCTACCAGTACAAAGGCAACTTGGGTATGACCGCCAAATTTACATTGACAATTGTGGTCTATTAGCTATAACTTTGGAGATAATATTGACACAAACATTTGTTAGAGCAAGGATACATCTTCTAGGGATTTCACCTTTGGGATTAAGGATACAACAATTTCATTGAGTCTTTCATCAAAATCACCTTTATCAAATGCCTCAAATACAAATTATGAAATTGATGAACATACAATGGGCCAACACTTCTTAAGAAGGCAAGCGGGTATTCCATTAGGCCTAGGAGCTTTGCACTTCCCTATTTGGAAAATGGCTTCATCAATTTCTATTTCCGAAACTTATCTTTTTAAGATCTAGATATCTGAGTCTTACAGAGATGGGAATCGAATGCAATCCAAAAGATTATCATTGGAATCTGCTTGGTAGAGGTTGGTGTAAATTTTTTTATCCTTGAGTAGAATCATGAAGATTTGACTTGATCAATTCACCAACGGTAGGCTCAAGAAAGAACTCATAGTTATAGGTATAGTCAACAAATTCCTCCAAATATTACCAGTCCATCTAAAACCTCGTAAGACATGTAGATTGGACTCCTCTTCCCGATTACAAAGACAGCACACGGGGGTGATGGGTACAAATAATTCCACCACCTCAACAGTAGGAGACAACCCACCGCAGCCACCCTCCGGCATGACAAGAGAGATCGCAAAATGGGCGGCCGGTGTCTCACCTCGCCGCGATCAAGGCATCTGCGGCCTCGAGCAAAACAACAGACCTGTGAAATCTCATCCAGCGAGTCCGAAAATTCGCGAGGCGAGAGGCCAAAGAGGGCTTGCTCCTTGCGACCCCGGAGAAGTGGTCGCCGATTGATCCAGATCTTTTCCCCACTTGTAACTTAGATATTTCATCTTGCTTAATATCTAAGTAAGACCTATCTACTAGTAAAATATCTAATAGATTACTTACCCCCTAAGTTAACCTCCTCTATAAAAGGGGTGGTCATTGTACACTAAAGATATATGAGATATATGAAATACACACGATATTCCCAAGCAAAAGCTCTCTCCATTCTAACTCTCCACACCACCACCCGCGAGCATCAACACACCTTAAATACAGACGGATATCCACCGTCGAACACCGCAAGGACACCCGTGAGGATTTAGACGTCTTGATTGGCTCCGTTACCGGAAAGCGATTGTGTAAAAATCACCTAGAGCTCTCATTCGGGAGGTGATCATCTTACAAAGAAAAGTCCTCAAACCGCCTTTATTTCTTCCTTTTACCAAAGAAAGCGCTCAAAAAGCCACCACGTAGAGATGGCTGGAAGTAAAGGCATCTAACACCCCAAACCCCGCAAAAAGGTACTATGCTACATCAAGCTCGTGGGGAAGGCGCAGGAGAAACACTAGACAATCTCCCCAGCGAAGGAGAAGGATCCTGAGAGGGTCTTAGCACCTAGCGATGCTCGAAATGTCATTAATCAAAAACCAAGTCGAAAGAGGCTATTGTTGCCCTGGATGGAACTCGCAGAGAGAGGTCACAAACAAAGCCAAAGATCGATCCTGAAAATACAACCGGGCTTTCGGGAGGACCCGTGAGGTCGCCGAAATGAGGGAATACGCCAGTCTGCTGAAACTATGTATCTCACCAATTCCGCTGGTGGCTAAGGGCCAGCCCTATGACGATTCGACCCGAATCCTCCCGAAACGAAATCCTCTTGCGGTCGCGAGACGGGGCCGCCAGAGCCAAATTCAACAAATCGACGTAGAAGAGCGTGCACTCTTCAGTCGCTATGGACCGAGGAAAGAAATTCCACGAACCTCGGCCCCCAAGATCGCGACCATCAAAAAGGAAAGAAGATCGACAAAGGGTCCGCGTTTAATAGGTTGGGTGAGAAGGACAAGGCTTTAGCCCCAAGTCGTCTCAGCCTTCCTAGAGAGAGATGCCTATCCATCGAGGATAGACCCGCACAAGATGCTCGCACAATTATCGTGGAGAAAAGGGCCCGCCAAGAGGATCACAAAATCGTAGGGAATCGAGCGTAGAACGGAGCGAGCCGATCGCAAGCACGATCCACGACCCGAGACCGACCTATCTTGGCGAGCAGATGGAGGTAATGAGAAAAGAGCTTGCGAGAATTAAAAAGTCGAGGCCCGTCGAGAAAATCGCCTATTTCGGGATCGACGTACTCGCTAAAGGGATTACCGAAACATTGCCTCCCAGCAGAGAGAAGGTTAGTTATCCCAGTTACAACTATTACAATGGAAATTCATGCCCAAACGACTGGCTCACCGCGTTCCAGGGTCGCATCACCCTTGCTACACAAAATAAATCCGCCTGGTGCATCGCATTGGTTGGCAGCATGCAGGATAGGGCTGCGTCCTGGATACGCGGGCTCCCTCGCGGCTCTGTTGAAAGTTGGGAGGACTTGTCGGAAAAGTTTGTCAGAGAGTTTGAGTCGGCAAGCAGGCCGAAGAAAACCATTGAGGACCTATATGAGGTTCGTATGGGAGGACATGAATCTGGAAAAGAATATTACGAACGGTTCGTCAGAATATATGATCAAACACGGAACATTCCGGACGATGCGGTCATAACATGTTTCCTCACCGGAATCGCCAAAGGCCCGATGAAAACTGAATTCAATCTGCGGCCCCCCAAAGCGGGTCTCAGGGAGATGTTAGAAAGAGCCAGAATGATGGGGTCGTGAGGCGCCGTCTGCCGGAAAGCAAAGCCTAAAGACAGAGCCACGTTCGCCGAAGGAGGATCGCGTGGATGACCGTAAAAAAGAAAAGGGACGAGATGCTAATCGCGATCGTGAGGTAAAGAAGCCGTACAAGTTTAGCGAGGATAATTTTACCCCGCTCAACACCAAAGCATCCCAAATACTGTTTGAAATTCGTGAACATTTCGACAAACCAAAGCCTATGAGGGCGATCCCGATAGCGCGATAAATCCAAATCTGCGACTATCACAAGGACCATGGCCACATCACCGATGAATGCTTCACCCTGAGGCGCGAGATAGAAAGGCTGATCCGTGAGGGACCAGCCAGTAAATATAAACACGAGGGGAACAACACTTCCGGTCAAGGACGCCAACCTCGCGTCTATCAGAGAGAGGTTCAGGTCATCCACGGGAATATTCCCAGCAACCATCAACTGAAATCTCAGATAAATCAAATCAATACCCGCGGCTTCAGCGGTTGTATTGGGAGAGAATGAGAAGGGAATCATATTCACAAAAAGCGAGCTAACAACAGTCAGTGGCCCTATGGAGATACCCCTCATTCTAAAAGTGGGGGTGAACGACAAACACGGCGTCAACCGAGTAATGGTCGATACAGGGGCCGGCCGCGATGTCATCTATTTCGACTGTTTAAAACAGATCGGATTCGGGGAGGCCAAGTTAAAACCCTACCTTGGGGTCCTCGAAGGTTTTACCAACGACACAGTACGGGTCAAAGGCACGATCGACCTCAATATCATTTTGGGCGACTATGAGCCCTGTAGAACGGAGATAATAACTTTCTTGGTAATCGACCTGCCCTCTTACTACAACATGATTTTGGGAATCCCAGCTATGAAAAAGTTCCAAATGGTGGCGTCCGTTCCCCACCAACGTGTCAAATTTCACGTAGGGGAAGAAGTTGGGGTCGCCATCAGCCGACCTGGAGCTTTCCTCGACTATATGACCAAAAACAGGGTCGACTCTAAGCGACCACGACTGGATGGTCTTAACACAGCTACGGATCAGATTGCTATGATGAAAGAAGTCTCCGAGAAGGCCGTAGAGGTAGAAACATTGCAAGTTCGGGACGAACCCGACTTCACTGCCGAAGACGAGTTGATCGAAGTTATAATAAACCTCAAATATCCCGATCAAAGGATAAAAATAGGATCGAGGACTACCGAGGAAGAAAGGGAAGAGCTGATCAAGCTTCTGAAAGCAAACTTGGGCGCGTTCGCACGGGAGGTAAGCGATATGAGAGGTGTAGAATCGGAGGTCGCCTTACATAACCTAAGTGTCGATCCCAACTTCAGGCCAATACAACAAAGGGCGCCAATTCTCTGCTGAAAAGGAGGTCGCAATAAAAATTGAGGTTGAGAAACTTTTAGCAAAGAGGCATAATCAAAGAGCTTCAATACCCCACCGGGTGGCAAATGTAGTAATGGTGAAAAAACACAACGGCAAGTGGCGGATGTCGCGCCGACTTCACCGATCTAAACAAAGCTTGCCCAAAGGACCCTACGCACTCCTCGAATCGATAAAATGGTGGATGGGATCGCGGGTTTTGAGACCTTAAGCTTTACGGGCGCCTATTCCGCTACCACCAGTCGAAATGGCCGATGAAGATAAGGAGCCGACGGCCTTCGGGCGCCGCGGACTATATTACTATGAGATGATGCCGTTTGGCCTAAAAACGCAGCTCAACCTATCGAGAGAATGGTAAACGAGTTTTCAACACACAGATAGGCAAGAACATGGAGGCCTACATTGATGACATGGTCGTGAAATCAAGTCGCCAAGATCACTTGGAGGACCTTCGCGAAACCTTTGCAAACGTGAAGAATCACTCGATGAAACTGAACCCTACGAAATGCACTTTTAGGGTCCAGCGAGGAAATTTCGGGCTTTATGGTAAGTCAAAGGGGATCGAGGCAAATCCCGAAAAAATCGAGGCCCTGGTCAACATGAGCGAGCCTACCAAGATTAAAGAAGTCACGCTCAACGGCGGGATCACGACTTTGGGTAGGTTTGTCTCGAAATCTGCAGAAAGAAGTCCGCTTTTCTTCTTCAAAATTCGAAAGGGTGGCACCTTCTCTTGGACAAATGGAATGCTCCCAAGCATTTAAAGACCTCAAAGAATACTTATCAAGACCGCCGTTGCTAACCAGCCCGAGGCTCGGGATACTCTGCTTTTATATTTGGCGACCTCGAGATAGGGCCGTAGCGCGACACTCGTAAAGAGGAGGAAGGCTCGCGAAGCTTTGCTTTTATGTTTCCAAAGCTCTAAGCCCCGTTGAAAGTCGTTATTTTAATATAGAAAAGTTGGCTTATTGTGTTGTTATAGCCGCCCGCAAATTAAGGGCTTACTTTTCATCGCACACCATCGTAGTGTTATCGAATGCATCGCTAAGACAGAGTTCTTCACAAGCCGCACTGTCCGGTCGATTACTCGATGGGCCATCGAGCTTCTTGAGTTCGATATCCGATATGAGCCCCGGAAGGTCAGTAAAGGCCCAAGCTCTCCCAGATTTCATAGCGAAACAAGCTTCAACGAAGAGGTGAAAGAGCGGCTCTGCTCCGAACACGACCAAGATAGGGTCACCACAGAGAGGGCGAGCCTATCGTGCCAAGTCACCGTTGGCGACTCTACGTTGATGGCTCCGCTAATCACAAAGCGGCGCGCGGGAATAATCTGTTAGAGCCAGGAACATCGAAAGAAATTGAGCGAGGCTCGAGATTTGATTTCACCGCCTCTAACAACCAGGCGAAATCTGAGGCCGTCATTCTTTGGGTTGAAACTCGCCAAAAGCCATGAAAGTCTAAAATATACAAGTATTTTGTGACTCACGGTTGGTAGTAAATCAAATCAAAGGGTCATATGGCATTCATTGCGAAATTTTACAAAGGTATATTAACCTCGTCAAAAGACTCAAGGCGACTTCACGTATTGTCAATTCAAAAATATCCTCGAGAGGACAATCATAGGGCCGACTACTTGTCCAAATTAACCAAATAAGACGCTTTTCGTGCGATCCCAAATCATGGTCGAACATCTATCGAGCCCGCCATCTCCTGGCGAGATCATGGATTTCCAACCCAAAGTAACACTTGTTGGATCGACATCATAAAATCTTATATTGAGTTAGGAGAGCTTCCGGCGACCTCTTGCGAAGCTAGGGCCTTAGTAAGAAGGGCCGCAAGATATACAATTATGGACGACGTGCTTTACCGTCATTCATTCTCGAAACCCTTCTACGATGCGCGTCACGACTGAGGAGGTGACGGGAATCCTAACAGAGCTACATGAGGGAATGTCGCGCGCCATTTCTCCAATCGAACACTAGCACGAAGGTACTTCTAGCCGGATATTATTGGCCAAAATTAGATGAAGACGCCAAAGCTCATACCAGCGCGTCGCGATGCTTGCCGAGGTTCGCAAATATCCCGAGCTACCCTCGGTCGAACAAAGCATAGTGGTAGCCGCCTGGCCTTTCGACATGTGGGCAATCGACCTCATCGGACCTTTGAAGAAGGGTCGCTCAGATCTTGATACGTTGTCGTCGCGGTTGATTATTTTACTAAATGGGTCGAGGCTAAGGCCTTGGTAAAAACCAATACCAGGGACATAACATACTTTTTGCTCGATCAAATATGGACAAGATTTGGTGTTCCAAGAGTGATGGTTTCCGATCACGGACCTCAATTCAGAGACGAATTCGACAGATTCTGTGAAGAGAACAATGTTAAACATTGGCAATCATCCGTGTGCTACCCGCAAGAAATGGGCAAGCCGAAAATGCCAACAAACAGTCCTGAGTGTGTTAAAGAAGAGCCTGGTGAGAAGGCAGGCCACTGGCCGGATCACCTTCCAGCGGCTCTATGGGCACTCAGGACGTCGCGAAAAATCACAATGAGGGAAACTCCTTTTGCTCTAACATATGGGTCTGAGGCTATGGCACCTGTGGAAATGGCCTTACCAAGCCCTAGGGTCGTTTTCTACAGCGAGGTCAATAACACAGCGGCGCGTAAACTCGAGCTCGATCTAGTAGAAGAGCGGCGCATGCGAGCATCTGACAAATCTGTCAACTATAAACAGCGACAAAGCGTCATCACGACAAACGTATTCGCAATCATCACTTCGCCGTCGGGGATTACGTTCTACAAAAAAGACAAGCCACGGGCCACGAAGCGAAAAAAGGAAAGCTATCCGAAAACTGGGAGGGCCCCCTACGGATTTCGCGAGTTATCAAAAAGGGGACGTACATGCTAAGTGACAAGGAGGGCGCATGAGTATAATAGGCCATGGCATGCAGACAATCTGAAAAAATACTATATGTAATGAGACAATTCAAATAAAGTCGTTTCTTCCAAATTGTATTTACATCCTTGTCTTTTCGTCGTCATCGTCAAAAAAAAAAAAAAAAAAAAAAAAAAAAAAAAATGACGATGAAAAGTTTTTTCAAACATATCGATCAAGCCTGGACAAACTTCCATCAACTGCAGGAGGATTATCTTCCTCCGATCACATGAGTGGAGGTCCAAAAACGGCATCATGCCTGCAAAAAGCTCCACCGGATAAGTTTTTTCAAACATATCGGTCGAGTGTATGGAAGGGACCCTGGCGCGCCAGCATAATTTGGATATCGGCGATCGAAAGGCATCGCGGCGACCAGTACCACGGCGACCTTGAACCGCCGAGCACGCATATCTTTGTGCTTCGCGATGGATCAACACTCCCGAGTCTATATCCACTCTATGGTCGCGAATGGCGTGCGTAAGAGCGCCGCTCTCTCTAACAACAACATCGATCGGGCGGTGATAAGAGCGCGGAATTTATAAACTTCTTCCACTCACGGTCGCATGGCGAGAGGTCGGACGCAGTCACTCCCAAAGACCAAACCCGCTGATTCTCGGGGAACAGCTCGCACATTGCAATACCCAGACGAATCTGCCTATTTTCCTCATCCGCAAGGTCCCAGGCGATCTCATAATGGGAGGAGGGATTTATCGCGGGCATGTTAAAAACTTGGTTAATTCTCTCCGGAGTAAAGATAACGGGAACACCCCGGAGAGAAATGCTGCTCACTGCCCCGCCAGAGGCTACATCAGACAACACGGAGTAAAATTCCCGTATCATGGTAACATTAACCGCTCCCAGAGGCTCGGCAATAAATTCCCACCAGCCAGAAAGCCGAACGCGCAACATGGAGCCGTCTTCTATTCGTTGTTCATGTAAGCCCCTCTCCCCCATAATATCACGCCACTCAAAAAAATCCCAGAAATAATCCTTGGCTATGGGGGAAGCAGTGGTGAAAAAAGGGGAAACATCCCGGATGGGACGAGCTTTGAATATCCGAACCTGGCTGCTTTCCCCTGGATGAGACATAGAGTTTGGAGGATTGACAGTGAAGAGGATAATGAACGATTGAGGGAAGAAAGCAAAATTCAGTATGAGGCAAGAGGTAAAGTGAGTTCCAGAATAACCCCCTTTTTATACTAGAGAAGGGGTATGATCAACGGTTGGGATTAATTGGATCCTAGGGCCAGATATGCAAACTGACCCGAAGACCAAGGCAACAGGAGCGCCAGACCATAAAGAGACCGAAATTTATGGCTACAGTTACAACTGACACCTAGTCATTAGGGGTCATAACTCTGCGTTAATGACACAGTCAAAGGCCGCTGAAACCTTGAAAAATTAGCGTCGCGTAGCGACTATGGTTAGAACAAGACGACGACGTCTCATGACAGATCGACGTCGCCAAACTATTAAGCGACTTCGCACGAATCAAGAAAGCACAGAGAACAAAATAGCCTGTCACAGCCTCGCGAAAGGCCGCCAGATCGAATCAGCGACAAGAAAAGCCAAGTTGTATAAATTGAAAAAAAAAAATGCAGAAAATAAATTGTCAAGCTATTACAAATCAAGGTTCAGTCAAATCACAAAGTAAATAGTCAAAGTTACAAATCAAATTTTCAAAGAGCTCGCAGAAAAGTCCGAGAAATCTAAAGAACATGCGGAGTAGGCGGGGTGCTGATAAACTCGTCGCCTTGCTCAGAGGGCGGCGGCTTCTTCAACATCTCAAAATTCACAGGATTGACAGGGGCAGGCTCCCAAACAGGCTCGCTACGTTTAAGCTGTTCAGTCTGAATCGAGGTAATGAGCTCGCTTGCATAGGGGATTTCCGGATGAAAGGCCAAGAATTGGGATGACCTTGATGCGTGTTCACCCACCGCGAAGATATCCTCCAGAGTGATGTGCCCCTGCCTCGATCAGCCCCGGATCTGAGCTAGGTGACTAAAGCCCTGGTCAAAGCTATTCTCCATCAGGTCGAAGAAGTCATCCGAATTCTTATAGGCAGCGACGGCCCCAGACTTGGCCTCCTCAACAGCCTCAGCCGTTTTCTTCGCAGCTTCCTCCATAGCTTTCTCAGCGGCCTCTTTGGCAAACATCTCCGCCTCAGCAAGCTTAACCCTCAACGCGGCGATCTCCTCCTGCGCCCCCGCATAATCCTTTGTCAAAGATGCAACTTTCTCATTGATCTCAGCATCCAATCTAGAGTGCTCCTCCATGATCGCCTTCATCTTCTCCACCTCGCCAGCCGCATGTTTAGCTTTCTTTTCAGCGGTAATCCTCGCTTTATCGGGCTTGCTCCCAGTGCGCCGTCACCTTCTTCACCTCTGCATCGCGCCCGTTCAGCGACCTCAAGTACCCTGTTTAAGCGAGCACCGGTGGAAACAAGGATGATTAGCAAAAAAAAAAAAAAAAAAAAAAAAAAAAAAAAAAAAAAAAAAAAAAAGAGGTCTTACCAGAGAAGCTGCAATCCCAAATCTGTCGCTCAAATCTACGATCTCAAAGCAATCTCATCTTGAGGCGGAGAGTCGTCTTGAGCCGCATGGCGGGCCAATATGCCCGGCCAATCTCCACTTGAACATGATCGATAACCGAGAGGGATCGGCCCGAGAGGAATCACGTCAGCAATTGCTTCGCCAACCCGGCGAGCTTTGGATAGGTCAAGTTCCTGGGTAAAGCTCGGATCCAACCACAGGGCCTCTTTCCCAGAGTAACCTCGGGGCAAAGTCCTTTGCGGCGGCGTCTCAGCAGGTGCGCTCTTCTCCACGGGAGTTTCAACCTCTTCAAGATGCGCCGGGCTGGGAGCGGACCGTTTGGGTGGGCGATCATCCTTCGCCTTCTCTGTTTGAGGTCGCTTCTGGCCATGTGACTCTTTGGTAGGGGGATGAGTCTTTTTTGAGGCACCAGCCTGACCTGGGCCCGCAACAACGGCAGAGGAACCCGCAACGGCAGAGGAAGTTGCAACAAGGGCAGAAGAGGTCGCAGCTTCCGGGTTAGGTGTCTCT
This sequence comes from Gentiana macrophylla, assembly GCA_026214975.1. Lineage (NCBI taxonomy): Eukaryota > Viridiplantae > Streptophyta > Magnoliopsida > Gentianales > Gentianaceae > Gentiana > Gentiana macrophylla. The sequence goes on along the minus strand of CM047816.1, from coordinate 4,708,668 downwards.
TCGACAATCGAGACATCTACAGTTCGAGGCACCTTCCCTAGGGCTTTCTTCAAAGCCTCCTGCCGAGCACTGGCCGCTTTGTCTCGCCTCGCATTAAGCTTGTTTCGGTGAGCCTCGCGAGCATTTGGATCCATACCTACAAAAAGAGAGCGGTTTAGAACCCAGGAAAACAAAATGAGCATTTACAGATAAATACAAGTGGACAAAAAAAAAAAAAAAAGTTACTCTGCGGCCTAAGCATAGGATCGCCCCCACATTCCAAACACTCAGAGGGGAAACATTTGTTGATATGACAACCCCCAATCCAGTCCGGATCACGGCTCTGGACCCATTTGTACCATGGGCACGGCATTCCCTCGCCCACCAGGCCCGCCATGCATGCAAAGGGGCTCGGCTAGATCAAGAAGATCGACCCAGAAACGTTTCTCGAGATGGCGCCGCCCGTCCGATCGAATCAACGTCATCCGCCCCTTTACGTAGCGCCGCTCATTCACGAGGGGTCAAAGAGTACAAGCGTGGATTTGCCTCACGAACTCCTCGCTTAGGAAAAGGCCACCTACCTTCGACTCAACTTTCGATGCCGCCCCCCCCTATTTGTGAAACTTATTGGGAAGCGAGAATAGTAAGCGAGAGTCTGCGACCTCCTCGAGAGATTTGTCCGGGAATAGACGTCCCACGTAAGAATAAAATTGCCCCAATAAAGTCAACGTCGGCTCGATCTTGAGGATCCGACACATAACGATGAAGGCCATCAAGCTGGATGATAGCCCCGACGGCAAAATCGGAGGAAGCGCCTCCATCTCCTGCGCAGATCTTCACAAAGAAAGGATCGAAAGGAGGCCTCAGACCCGCACATAAATGATGGAAATGGAGGATAAGGGTGTCCTCGGATCGACGCGCGCATACATAATCCTTATGGTCCCCGGGTTTAAATTTATCGGACTCCTTCCCATAATCGAAAAAAGAAAACCGATACACGCTGGTGTCGATTCCGAATATGCGATTAATGGTCTTGTTGAGATCGCTATTCTTGCACGATCGGGTCCATTTCTTGTCAACGCCCTTCTCAAACGCCGCCCGAAGCAAACTCTCGCATAGCTTCGGGATTATTAGGGCGAGAACTCTTCGGCCGAATCGGCCAGCGCGGCTTCACCAACGGTCATGGTTGGGCTCGCAGTTTTCTTTTTCTTCTGCTTTTTCGCAGGCATCCAGACATCCTTCCGGGGCAATTCCGCATTTTCGTCCTCGCTGGACCCCATTAGCTCGTGAACCGCGGCGTCCTGAACATAAGCCTCGTCATGATCAGGAGCGCCGCTAGTGCTCGGAGCCGCAGTTTGTTCTTCGATCGGGAAAGCGATTTCTTCAGCCTCACGAGCTGTTGGAGATTTTTGGGCCCGCTCCTTCTCCTTAAGACTCACTCTGCGCGGCGGATTTCGGGCAGAGATGAAGGCCTCCAACTCAAAAGGGTCCACATCCATATGTGCGACCTCATCAGCGGTAATCTCGCCAATATCTGCGCGACTACTTTCCACCTCAACCTCGCTCCAACGATCGCCGATCGAGGCGCGGATAGTCTGGGTCATCTTCACCAGAATCGTAAACCTCCTTTCCAGTAGAGTCGTCGCTGAATTGTCATTCCCGACATCCTGCAAAAACAAGGGAGGAAAAAGGTGGAGCTTTCGGACTGGTATAATAATAAATTAACCCGGAAGGTGATCGCACCCACTTCAATACCGCCTCCTCCGTTTTACAAGAGATCGCAAATAAAATCACAGAGGATAGCGAGGAGCGGGTGAAACCCCAATTTTCCCAGAAAGTCATAAATCTCTCCCAGAAAAATCCCGCTTTTAATCAAAAACAAGGCGATCTTGCATCTCCGTAGCAAAAAGAATGGCGAAATTGATATATATGGAAGAACAAGGCAGGGATGGATGAGTAAACAAGTTAACAAGAAGGATTTCTTACCTGATTTGCTGAGAAAAATTGGAAAACCGCTTGAAAACTGGGAAATACTCAAAGAGGTGGCCGGAATCTTCAAAAGAGCCGCCGTGAAATCCTAGAACCACCGCAGGAACGCCGTTGAACCTTCAAAGCTCTGCCCAAAAACTCGAGAATTCTAAAAGCAACAAACAACGGAGAAAATAAGAAACACTAAAAGTGAGAAGGGTGAGAAGCGAAGGCTTTATATAGGCAAAAGGGCCATGATCGAACGGTTGGGAACGCTTCATCCAACGGTTCGATTAGGGGCGGCGGTTATCGGTTTGAAATACTGAAAAGCGTCCCATCAATACCCACGTACAACTACCAGCATATTCTTTCGAAACGGCGCGATCACTCCGCAGCAAAAGACCTGGAGGGCTGACGTCAGCCGCGATTGATGGCCTCGCCCCGCAAAAAATAGACCCAGAGTTGCTTTGAGGTCGCATGTTTTGAAAGCACGGCTCTTAGCGAACAAGTCGCATCAGACGACAAGGTCGCAAAAATAGACCCAGAGTTGCTTTGAGGTCGCATGTTTTGAAAGCACGGCTCTTAGCGAACAAGTCGCATCAGACGACAAGGTCGCAAAAATAGACCCAGAGTTGCTTTGAGGTCGCATGTTTTGAAAGCACGGCTCTTAGCGAACAAGTCGCATCGTATTTACAAGGTCGCAAAAATAGACCCGAGTTGCTTTGAGGTCGCATGTTTTGAAAGCACGGCTCTTAGCGAACAAGTCGCATCGATTTACAAGGTCGCAAAAATAGACCCGAGTTGCTTTGAGGTCGCATGTTTTGAAAGCACGCTCTTAGCGAACAAGTCGCATCGCATCGCAACAAGGTCGCAAAAATAGACCCAGAGTTGCTTTGAGGTCGCATGTTTTGAAAGCACGGCTCTTAGCGAACAAGTCGCATCAGACGACAAGGTCGCAAAAATAGACCCAGAGTTGCTTTGAGGTCGCATGTTTTGAAAGCACGGCTCTTAGCGAACAAGTCGCATCAGACGATGGGATCATAAGTGTTGATAAATACTCCATCCTTCATATCCTCAGGGAATGTCATTAAAGCACGGAGTAGGGGCCATTGATGGGTACAAATAATTCCACCACCTCAACAAGAGGAGACAACCCACCGCAGCCCACCCTCCGGCATGACAAGAGAGATCGCAAAATGGGCGGCGGTGTCTCACCTCGCCCGCGATCAAGGCATCTGCGCGCCTCGGCAAAGGCAACAGACCCTGTGAAAAATCTCATCCAGCGAGTCGGAGTATGGTCGCCAGGCGAGGCCAAAGAGGGCTTGCTCCTTGCGACCCCGCAGAAGTGGTCGCCGATTGATCCGATCTTTTCCCCACTTGTAACTTAGATATTTCATCTTGCTTAATATCTAAGTAAGACCTATCTACTAGTAAAATATCTAATAGATTACTTACCCCTAAGTTAACCTCCTCTATAAAAGGGGTGGTCATTGTACACTAAAGATATATGAGATATATGAAATACACACGATATTCCCAAGCAAAAGCTCTCTCCATTCTAACTCTCCACACCACCACCCGCCGGAGCATCAACACACCTTAAATACAGCCAGATATCCACCGTCAGAACACCGCAAGGACACCCGTGAGGATTTAGACGTCTTCAGGGGGAATTACAGATGTACCTTTGCCAAAGCAAAGCCATAATTGGTAAAAAGTTGTGTTGTGCTTGCCACAACATAAAGTTGACTCTTATAGGGCCTTTCAACTTCCTTACATCCATCTAGATTCGATTTTCGATCATTTGATTAGTGTTATTGTGGAAAGCATTGCCTTGAGATACAACATATTTCCTATCCTGGCCTGCAACCCACGTGATGACATCTTCACAAACGATGAAGCTTCTTTCAGTGCAGGAGCATCCATACATATATCTTTCCAGGAATATGATGCATTTCATTGGGTTGGAAAAAATGGCTTCCATATTTCATTATAAGAACCCTCACCCATGAGGATCGATCATGCATAAGGATTTTGCATGCCAATTTACCTAGACGAGCAAGATACATTTGAGAAGGATCTTTAAAATCGAAACCACCAGCATCTTTATGGAAACGAAGGTTCTTCCAAGATATATCTCTCAGACTGCTCCTCCCCCATAGGAATTTTCCACAAAGTTTGTTTATTTCGTTTTATGACTACCTTACGAATCTTAGTGGCATGCATAGTATAATAAGGATGGGTGGCTAGAGAACTCATGATCAAAAGTATTTTGTCCACTCTTGATAGTGTCTTCTGCTTGAAAGTTTCTTTATCAACTTATATTCAAAGGTTCATTTGGTTGTTCTGGAATGTGTTAAAGGGACACCAAAATAAGTTCCCAAGTAATCAGTGAGATACACATTCCGGCGCTGGCTAAGGAGGGTCTTCAACTAATGGATGTTATTCTTAGCAAAATGAATTTTGGATTTATGAGAACTCTTTTTTTGACCAGAAATGTTGGAGAAGTTGTCAAGGGCACCTACAATAGTGATGATCTATGCCACATAAGCTTCACCAAACAAAATCAGATCATCTACGAGAAACATGTAAGGGGTAAATGCCCACATGCCTAAGTCCTATTTTTGAGGTTGATAGTGTCTAGCTTCTTTCCATTCCAAAGTATTGAAAGTGTAGTGGTTTCTAAGTCCGAACATGATCAGATTTGTGATCTTGCTAGAAAAACCAATATTCCTCGGAATTTTTTTCTAGAAAGGTCTAATGGACTCCGTCATAAGCCTTCTTCAAATCAATCTTGAGCATTAGCTTGCCTTTCTTTCTCTCCATACTTTTCAAATAGTAGAGCACCTCCTGAGCAGCAAGAATGTTCTTAATCCTACCTCTACCAGGTACAAAGGCAACTTGGGTATGACTGACCAAATTTACATTGACAGACTGTGGTCTATTAGCTATAACTTTAGAGATAATATTGACACAAACATTTGTTAGAGCTAGGATACATCTTCTAGGGATTTCACCTTTGGGATTAAGATACAACAATTTCATTGAGTCTTTCATCAAAATCACCTTTATCAAATGCCTAAATACAAATTGCGAAATTGATGAACATACGATTGGCCAACACTTCTTAAGAAGGCAAGCGGGTATTCCATTAGGCCAAGGAGCTTTGCACTTCCCTATTTGGAACATGACTTCATCAATTTCTATTTCCGAAACTTATCTATTTTTTAAGAGCTAGATATCTGAGTCTTAAAGAGCTGGGAATCGAATGCAATCCAAAAGATTATCATTGGAATCTGCTTGGTAGAGGTTGGTGTACAAAAAATTATCATCCCATCAATCAAAGCACTTTAGTCTATCCAATACACCCTTATCATCTTTCAGACATGTAATTTTGTGTTTCTAATGTCTTTTGATGGTAGCCATATTGTAACAATGGGTGCTTCTTTCCCTTTCAGTCAACCATTCTAGTTGAGATCTCTTGTGCCTGCATATCTCTTCCTAGTCCAAGATGGAATCCAGTTCGAAGTTCATATCTTCATGCAGTTTAGTTAGGTAATCTGAGGGAGCCCTTTATAAACTTCTCTCAACACCTTCAATTCTAGCAAGGCAGTTTTTCTTTCTCTGAAAGATGTTTCCAAAAGTCTCATGGTTCCATCTTTTGGTTCTACCGGAAAACAATTGGACGGTAGGGAACAAGTCATTGCTACTATCCCAACCTTCTACCACGTCCATTTCGGTTATATTGGGTTCAAGATAGGCTCTTTAGAAATATAAACAATGTAATATTTCTTGCCTTTGGGTGATTTAATTCAAGATAAAGATATGATCTTAGTGCTCTCTTGGTAAATGTCCTGACCTAAGCATTCTTGAACTTCTCAAGCCATCCCATGTTACACCAAGCCTGAATATGTCTTTCTTGGATTCTCTCTCATTGCCATGGTGTTTCCCACTTCAGGAATGCCTAGGTCCTTGAAAATAGACCTCCAAAAGATCACAATGTTGTACCACCATCCAAAACAACATATCTAACATTTTAGATGCATATATCTTAATAATGCCATTTAGTTTATGAGGAACTTGGATAATGTCTAAAAGAATTAGAGACCTGGGGCAAAATGATTATTTATATATGTCAAATACATGATTTAATAATTAAGAAATATTATATTCCTCATAATTTAAAGCAAATCCAATAAAAATATGAAATGAGTTATATAATTTTGTAACAATTACCATTATCAATTATATTTCAATTTCTTTACAACAATTATATTTCAGTTTTTTTAAATTTAAACGCATACCTAATATTGTACTTTCTCCGTTCCAAAATAACTATTCTAGTTGCTAAAATCATTTGTTCCATTTATTGTGAGGCATTACATTTCCAATGCACCATTTATTGTGTTTTTCCTACATCTACCATTATTTATTAAGGAGTGAGAGAGTAAAACAACATTCTTTTAATTATAGTCTAGGATCTTTTAGTTATTTTGATATTCAAATTAAAGCATTAATTCACTCCTTAATATTCGTGTTTTTAACAATTGCATCAAGTTATTTCAGAACGAATGAAGTATATAATGATAAATTAAGTTGTTAATTTTATTTTATTTTAATTTTAAAGCTTTTATCTAAAACCGAACACGTGTGAAGTACATGCATTTTACTAGTATTTATTAAATATGGAAAGAATATATTATTGCATACAAAACAATATTTTGAATGCAAAGTAGTTGACAGAGGACTAAAAATTATAGATATAAAATCAATTAAACATAACATTTGATATTATATTTACATTGTCGGTAAATGTGAAGATACATATGATATATAGATGTATGTATACGTCTCAAATTGAGTATTGTATTTTTCTTTCTATACAGAATTTTCTGTGTAAATTGTCTATTGTATTGGTGGCCGGTGTATTATTCGTTTAATCTTAAAGTCGAGTCGAATTTGATTTCAAGTTGATTTCCACTGAATCGAGTCAAGTTATTGATAAAATTGATTTTTTTTACCGATACGAAATATACATATTTTTTGCCCACACCGGGACTCAAACGCGAAACCTCCGAATTAAAGACCACAACATTTTACCGCTGGGCCAATGTCTTGTTGGCGATAAAATTGATTTCAAACATACTTACGAGTAACGTGACTCGCTTATGGCCTTACCCTACACTTAAAAAAAAGTTGACTTTATGGATTAAGAAGGTTGGCGCTCAAGTCGGAAAAGAAAAGAATTATGCATCCGACCACAAATTTTATGTTGGTCCCGATCAGAATCACAATGCCACAGTGCACTAAAATCAATAGAATCTAACATTCTAAAATTGGCCCTACTTGTAAAAACTTTCCACCAATGTATCCCTTTAAAAGTCTTGACTTGGTGGTCCAAAACTCAGACTTGACCACCCTAAAATTTCACGCATCCGATTGGCACTTTCATGAAGCTTTTGCTATGAGCGGGTCTATTGGCATCGTGCTTTGTTTCAATTGACACTCTTACTTCAGCACTCTTAAAATTACGGTTGGCACCACCATAATATTTTTATTATTTTTGTGCAACACAACCCCTGTGTCATTGACATTTGTTTGGTACGGGCGTCACTGACACTGAGGTTGGTTTCAATATCAACGTCGCAAGCACCGATCGATATTACATTTATAGATGTATCATTGATGTAAAATGTCGACGACCCACGGACGATGTTAGTAAAACAAAGCATCGCGAGACTCGACAAGTGTTGCGTGGTGCCGAAAAGCAATTTGGGGTTAGTGGTGAAGTAAATGGAAAAATAAAGCCACAATAGAAATTTGTGGTTCCGATAGAAGTCGCTCTTGCTATATTCTGTTTATTTATTTATTTTCAAAACGAAAGATACATTAAACACAAACAAAAGCAAGGATTACAACCGACAATCGCCGGGAACACACCGGATAGAACACCGAACTCCATCACCCACTATTGGACACCACTATCATACTAAGGAAACAAAGGAACAACAGCTTGGAGAGAACCCCAAGTAAACCAAGTACCGCCTCACTAGTCGAGAATTTGACTTGGTAAGGCAATAAAATAGATACAATCTGTCAAATCGCGGATGCCTATAAACAGAAGGAAAACAGACATCAATCAACAAAGAAAGGTAGAGACCAATAACCTGCATTTGAGCACCGCAAACCATCCGATGCCGACATCCTATTAGAAACAAGAACCAAACCCAAAAAGCACCAAAACCTGCAAAAAAGGCTACATGCAAACCATTTCCACCACCGCCGCCACTAGTACTGCTGTTTATACGTCCTACATTTTAGTTATGGTTCGGATACCATATTAAATTGTACTCAAAATTAGGAGGATAGTACAATAAGAAGTTTGCAAATATGCATGGTTACTGAACTGTATAGTGAACAAAAAGGAGTACGAAGTTGATGAACTTATTTGCATTATTAGCTATCAATGTAACTATTTATTCCTGGTCAAACAAAAAAAAAAAAAAATCTATTTATTCAATCTTCCACAGACAAACTCCCGTTAAAAGGATAAATAAAAGGGTTCTATCGGACTTCATTTTTATTACTCAGGCGTCACATTACTTCCTGGCGTCACAAAAATTAATTCGGCACTACGATTATTTTTAATGAACAGAGCGTCGATGCAGACTGACGTTCTTAGTCTGAAAACCAAAATCAGTGACACTGACGTTGCTGTTAAAAAACGAAAATCAATGACATCGATGTTTACGTTATAAAAGTGTTCTGACTTAAACATCACCCACCGATGTTGACATCGCAAAAAGCGAACGCCACCGACGCTCCTAAAGTGTGGCCGGAAATGAAAACAAATATATATGTGGCAGATCGAAGTAAAAAAATAATCCAAAAAAGTGTCGATAGAAAACTGGGAAAAGCCGATAAAACCCCTAAATAAATTAAGATCGATATACATGAATATTACGTGTTTCTATTTGCACCATAAATTTATTTTCTGCACTAGATCATTATTTAAAAAATTATTTTAGCTATAAACAAGAATATAATATGAGGTTTATTGCCGTCATAAATTTACTTCCAACACTATGATTACTTGAACCACTTAAGAAATTAATTCGTGAGGTTTATTGGAATCATAAATTTACTTCCGATACTACGATGACTACAACCACTTAAAATATTAACTTGAGAAACACGATTATTTTTCGCTTTTCGGCACTGTGATCACTTTAGGTATTTAAAAATTACTTCGTGTTGTAAACAAGAATATAATATGTTGTTTATTAAGCGATCATAAATTTACTTCCAACACTACGATGACTTCAACCACTTAAAAATTAACTCGAGAATCACAATTATTTTTCGCGAAAAATAACTTCAGTAACAATCTTTGCTCTCATAATCCTAACAATAGTCGTAGATGAGTTCTATTTGGCATTCCCTATTTTCCTTTCGACACTACTGGTGGTGACCCAGGAAGTTATAATGAGGTCATCGAAACAATTGTGCAAAAAATGCACTAGAAGTTACAAATCGAGTCAAACTGATTCAAACCAAATAATATTCTAAATGAATTCGAATTCAAGCACGAGTATATCAAATTCAAGCTCAAACTTAAGGAAGTTTTAAGAGCTCGAGCCGAGCTTAAGTTTTGCATCAAGCTTGTCGAGTCTAACATGTTTAGAAAGTCATTTCGAAAATATTTTAATTTATCACATACTAATAATATAATTTATTTATTAAATATGCAAAGAATAGAGTATCGAGTACAAAACATTATTTTAAGAGGATTTTATTTGCACCCCTACAAATCTATATATGTACACCATTGTATACAGTTCCCCACACTAAATACATGAAATCTACCTTTGCACCACAGAAAAACTTAACATGTGATATTATATTTACACTAAATATAAACGTGAAAACACACACACATATATATATATATATACACAAGTGTGTATCTATACCTATACAAGTGGACCGCAGAGGATCCTGACTCGTGTGGTGTGCGTGCTGGCTAACAATTCACAATCTCTAATAACTGTGTTTTCAAGTCCACATATGTACATGAGAAAACAAATGCATGTTGCGTTCTATTCCAATGCGATGTACAGCAGCTGATATAGTTTGAACCCCGGTCGAGATGTTGCATCCAATCCACGTATACGATCGAGTAAATTTTCTCTAGTGTCTTGATTTTGTGCAGAGATATTGTTTACATTGGAAAACACCAGCATTTTTTTTTTTTTTTGGGGTATAAAGACCATTTATACTTAGAAACGTAGGTATTTTCCAATGTAAATAATGTCTTTTTACAAAATAGAGTAAATAGACGGAAATTTTCCAAGGCTACTTTTGACAGGGCGACAAGCGTAGCAGCTGTTTCCAAATCCACCTCGCAAACAATCAGAAAAAAACAAGTGGTCATATGTAAAAATAACAAGGGTTAAAGTATATCTGAAAATAAATAATAATAGAAAAAAAGGTTGAGCCCCGGTCCAAAGGACCTCCATTTGCCATGCCTTTGGAGCTTTTTGAAGAACGTAAATTGTGAGTTATGCTTTTGTGGTTTAGTTTGCAAATTTCGGGAGACTACTTCCGGAATAAGCTACATCACCATTCTGGAGAAGACCGACCACCAATGCAAATTCTGCTCTCAAAAATTGTGAATAGAGTGAACAATCTGTGCATAGCCTGGAGGATGTAACTAGTCTTTTGTTCTAGCTTCTATTTCTTTTTGTTTTTCTGGTGATAATCACCAAAAACTCCTCTGTAATGGGTTTTCTCCCTTTATTATAATAAAAGCAAATCATTAATTAAATTTATATAAAAAAAAAACCCTGCATGTGCATCATTTTCTGCTGACATAAGTCGATACATGGTATCGAACTCAAATGCAAGGCTACCACTACAACACCCTTCTCTTTTATCACTAAACTATGCCATGAGAGCAGTATATCGGAATAAGAACCTTTCTATGTAATCCAGCCAATCATATTAAATAATTTGGATATAATTTTAATCCGTACCAAATAATAATAATAATCTAAGATATTCCTTTCATCATTGAACATCTTCATATAGTCTACTAGAAGAGACTCCCCAATCATCTGTCTGGTTGTCACTAAGTGACACACATTTATAACAAATGGTTTGGACGAGAAAAACCGGGACAAGAAAATTTCATGCAAGCTCTGGGAACAGCTACGAGACTTATCCTTAACAAAGACAACAAAGATCCGACTCAATGACGGAGCCACGAATCGAAACTCTGGTGGGCTAGTGGACTATATTGAGATAATCGGGTGGGCTGGAGGGAAATAAATCCCCTCCCATGCACTTGAACATCAAGTACGAAAAAAATACACAAGACGATGTCGTTTTACTTGTAATGTGCATACAAAACGACGTCGTTTTGTGTGTAATGTTGCACTTGATTATCAAGTGTATTGGAGGGGATCAAGGTCAGGGCTAGAGTGAGATGTTTTCATGAATTAAGTTGGATTATATAGGTTCTTTGGTGTAGAATTAATTTTCCCAGGTGGGCTTAGCCCCCTTTATCCCCTAATATAGCTACGTCCGTGATCCGACTTACCTGTACAAAGAAACAGGCGCCTAAAGTCTTGGAGAGGTGGTGTTCTCTGGGTTGGCCTTCCGACGCTATAGTCAATACTCCCTCCGTCCCAAAATATAAGTCATTCTAGTCTTTTCATTTTGTCTCATAATATAAGTCATTCACAATTCCAAGAGAGCATTTATTAACATTTTTCCTCGTCTTACCCCTAATTTATATCCATCCAACCATCTTACAATTGTTGCATTTATGATAGTCAAAAGGCGTATTAGACATTTTAACCATAAATTAATGATATTTAACCACTTTTTAATCTGTGTGAAAACTCTAGAGTGACTTATATTTTGGGACGGAAGGAGTATATAAGAGCGGAGTATTAATAATGTATGAATGCGGTGTGGAGAAAAAGTAAAGTAGCATAGAGAAGAATGTACCCGGTACTGTTGATTCCGATGAGTTTATATAGACAGTAGTGCAGCAGAGGTTGTGGGAGGTCAACTGCACATGTGATAACCTTTGAAGCACGGAGATAGACATGACGACTCGGCTAATTCCAAACTTTAAGGACATCAACACGTGATATACATTGTATGATGTAAATAAGATTAAATTTATCAAATTCTTAAAAATCTGAAAAACTAGACAAAATAAGATATGTAATACGATCTATGAATATTTAAAATAGATATTTGACTTTTATACGGTGGCAAAAGTAAAACAAAATTGTAAATGACCTTCAAAATATTACAAAGAGTAAAAACGACTGTGTATCAACAAGAAATATATAAACTAAATATGCCGTATTATTTGTTACATTATAATCAAAAATGAAATCGTGTATTTTAATTTTTCCATCGAAGAAAACATAAATAATGAAAAAAACAAAATTAAAAAAAATTTGGGTTCAAGAGTGTCGGAGGGTGTCGGATATCAAAAATTTAAATAATATTATTTAATCAACCGACACGTGTCAGAGGCGTGTCGGTCGCGTGTCGTGTCAAAAATGTGTCGGACACGGGGCACGGCACCCCTATTGAAGTGTCGATGCTTCGTAAACCGATAACTCTGCATACGGAGTTACCACCTAAACATCGCCCGCCCATGGGGGTGATATTTAGACAAGCTGATAACTCTGCATGCGGAGTTACCACCTAAACATCGCCCGCACAGGGGGGTGATTTTTAGACAGTGGAGTTATCATATTTGACACAATTTGGATCCTACAATATAAATAAAGAATGAAAAACAATGGTCCAGATTGTTCCATATGTAGAGATAAGTCGATACAGAATATCCAACTCAAAGACAAGGCTGCCATTACAACACCCTTGTTTTTTTATCACCGAAGTATATCTGCATCTTATGGGGTTCCCTTTATATATTATCCATCCAATCATATTAAATATATTGGATATTATAATAATAATAATAATAATAATAATGTTGTTCAGAATATTCTAAGATATTACTTTCATCATTGAACATCTTCATATAGTCTACGAAAAGAGACCCCTTATTCTTCTGCGCAACATTTTTGTCACTAAATGAGCAACATCTTAAACAAAGACAGCGAAGATTCGACTTACCTGTGGTCAATATATGAGAGAACCGAATAATGTATAAATGCGGTGTGGAGAAAAGTGTAGTAGCATAGGGAGAACGTACCTGATACTGTTGATTCCGATGAGTTTATATAAACAGCAGTTACCACCTAAAAGTTGCCCCTCTGCCCATGGGGGGTGAATTTTAGGGGTGGAATTATCTTATGTGACACAATTTGAATCCTACAATTCAAATACAGATTGAAAAATAATAGTCCAGATTGTGCCACATATGATAACTCCACATCCTACAGTTTAAATCCATAATAAAATGGTCTATATTGTGCCACATGTGATAACTCTACATGTGGAGTTATCATATATGACACAATCTGGATCATACATATTAAATTAACAATGGTCGGAATTGTGTCATATGTGATAACTCCACATGTGGAGGGTTACTCTTACGCAGTACCTTCACATGTGGAGTTATCAATAAATATCATACAATGATCTAGATTGTGCCACATTCGATAACTACATAGGTGTAGTTACCACCTGAAAGTCACCTATTAGTTGTGATTTTTAGCCAATACCTCCACATGTGTATTTATCATATGTGGCACCTGCAGTTTAAATCCATAATGAAATAGTCTACATTGTGCCACATGTGTCACCTATTAGTGGTGATTTTTAGGCAATAAGCCTACATGTGTAGTTATCATATGTGGCACCATCTGGATCCTGCAGTTTAAATCCATAATAAAATAGTTTACATTGCGCCACTTGTGATAACTCCTGGAGTTATCACAAGTGGCGCAATGTAAACTATTTCATTATGGATTTAAACAGCAGGATCTAGATTGTTCCACATATGATAACTACATGTGGAGGTCCCGGACCACAGGAGTTATCACAAGTGGCACAATGTAGACTATTTCATTATAGATTTAAACTGCAGGATCCAGATTGTGCCATCTATGATAGCTACACATGTGGAGGTCCCGGACCATACATATTAAATCCAGTACGAAAAACAATGGTCCAAATTGTGGAGGGTGATTCTTAGGCAATACCTCCACATATGGCACAATCTAGACCATTGTATTATCTAGATTGTGTCACATATGATAACTCCACATGTGGAGTTACCACCTAAAAATCACCACTAATATGTGACACAATCTGGACCATCGTATTATCTAGATTGCGCCACATATGATAACTCCACATGTGGAGTTACCACCTAAAAGTCACCCATTAACGGTGATTTGTAGGCGGTACCTCCACATGTGTAGTAATCATATGTGGCACAATTAGAATCATTCACTTTAAATCCATCCATAATGGAAAACAATGATCTAGATTGTGCCACATATGATTACTCCACACGTGGAGCTGCCACCTAAAAGTCACCCTAGTATGAGACCTGGTTAGCCTTTGATCATTTTGTCGTGTGTGGGGGTGGTAAATATATCCCTGAGACAACATAAAAACAAAGTATATCAAACAACTTTCTAATGTCTTCCACGGTAGATTAAAAGAATGGGTAATAATACTACCAGAACAGTTGGAACACAGTTAATATACAACACAGTTTTATATCATTGATCAGTTAATATACAACACAGTTTTATATCATTGATCATGGTTGTATGATATATTAGTTGATCTAGGTTCTACAATGATTAATGGTGTAAAAAGAGTATGTTGTGTCGTGAGTGACGGTAAACATTTCCTTCAGAAAAAGAAAATAAATAAATAAATAAAGATATCACATTAACGCAGTTAAACCTGTACTTTCTGATTCAATCGTACAGGAATCCGACAAAATGAAGGATCACAACATTGGCTTTGTCAGTCCCTCATGCAACGATGCCTTAAAAAAAAGGTTTAAAAAAAATTATACAATTTTGTTGAATTATCATCTTTTTCAATGGCTTAATTTGTTGGAGTGTTAGGTAATTTACATGTTAAACGTGGTTGACTTCAACATGCATCCCCCCTCCCCTCGTGGTATGTAGGCCTATAAAAGATAATTTGGACCAATGCGTCGACACCAACATGCATCCGCATATGTACGTATGACTGTATGCATGTGGGTGGTAGGGTAGGTTTGTAGTACTGAGGTAGGGTGGGTAGATAGGCAAGGTGCAGTAGGGTGATAACCTGATAGGGTGGGTAGATAGGTAAGGGTAAGATGGGGTGGTGAGGGGTGTGTGGCGGGGGGTTTATACCAAAGAGTATAGGGCTCTTGGCCAACACGACACACAGTCATATGAAAGGGCACTAATACATACCATGTTAGTTGTTAGGAAGGTGCGTGATTTACATGTGCGGGGAGCTACTCCGGGGGCATCGGTGTTTTCTGTTCGATATATGAATTGACATCGTTTGAATCGGAATCGAATCGCATCATTATTGTCTAAGACGATATCGTTTATACTGAACGGGAAGGGGAACATACTGCTTTGGAAAGGTTACAAGCCCTACAACCATTTTCTTCTTCTTAAAGGTGCATACTCTCTTACCTATCTCTTTCCTTCTATTGATTTTTCTTCCCGAATAAGGAGTAAATTAAAAAATTAAAAAAATTGAGAATTTATATACCTGCCGTGTAGGGATCCCATAAGTTAAATGATTTAATATTAAATAAGTGAACATTTTACCCCAAAAAGGAAAGGAAAGGAAAAAAAAAAAATAAAAAAATTTGCAGCACCTGCGTTGAATAATATGAGAAGCAGCATTAGGTGGAACACAATGTTTACTCTTTGTAATTATTTAAATCGAATGGAGCAGAAAATTTATACCTTTATAAAATGATGAAAAAGATTGGACCTTATAAACTTTTACCTCCCACCTTTTATATATATATATATGATATGACATCACATGCAGAGATTGATATTGTAGATGATAAGTAGTGCCCTTTAGTATATATATATCATAGCATTCCATGTCCATGTCTATATGCAGCAGTGTTTCACGTTTACCATAGATAGCACACCACCATTTGTGTGCATTTGCCATACATCATATAGAGCATCACATTTGCCATATTTGCCATTTATCATAATATCATTCAAAATGAAAATTATGGTTGCTTGTTTCGAGATCTCAACTTGGGGAGGACGATTACGAAGCCTAGGAGTATTGATGGTATGTATGCCTTTGATCACAAGCCAGACTCAGCTGGGAGCTGTTCCTGAAAGACAAGTTTGCATAAAAAAATCAACTTTCGATTAGGATCATTTTATAGTTTGGCAAAGTAGACTAGGCCAACCAAGTTTGGCCTATATGAAAAAATAGTTTTCTAATTTAGTTTTGAATAAAATGTCTCTATTCTTCAAAGTGAAATATGTGAAATGGCTGAGCAGTGCAGAAAAAAGCCTGTCCTGGTCAAATAAATAGGCCTACCAAACCCTTCTTTATGATACATAGTGATGTTTCGGGGCCTTCAAGGATTAAAACCTTAACTGGTTAAAGATGGTCCGTGTCATTTATAGACGATCATACAAGGGTAACCTGGGTTTTTATGGGAATCGTATGGGAATCAATTTAAAGCATGGGGATGTTCAAGATGAAGAAGTTTTTTATAAAGAAAGGTATATGAAGTTGGTGGAAAAACTAATTTAACTCGCCCACACGAAACCATATACCTCCTTTGCTGTAAGAGAGGAAAGTCGGTATATGCAATCTCTTATCAAAAATCATATCAACCTTATGATAACCCAATTACTAAGAAATGGAAAGAAAAAAAAAATATATATATACCTCGTCATCATTCAATTCCAGGTTTACCCTCATTAGAATGGCTTCCCCAGAAAGCTCTTCAATCTGTGTAAAATCAAAGAAATTTATTAATCTTGTCCCCTTAGGGAGAATTTACATGGGCAATATATATATATATATATATATATATATATATATATATATATGGTAAAGTGGGAGCAATTTGAAATACAGCTGCCAAACATAACGCCTATAAGGCTGACTTCGTGAGAAAGGAAGTTTGACTAATATAGTAGGAAATAGAAAGTCAACCAACGATATAAAATTCTAAAAATCTAATATCACAACAATATAGTATCATATAATTCAAAACTCCCCCTCAAGCTGGTGAGAGGATACATCATAGGTATGAACATCTTGCTTGGAAGCCCTTTTAGTTAGAACATCAACAACTTGGTCATTTGTAGAGATAAGTTGAGTACAAACCACACCACCATCAATTTTTTCTTTGACGAACTGTCTGACGACTTTTCTATGCTTTGTACGATCATGTTGAACTGGGTTATGAGCTATACCTATGGTTGACTTATTATAACAATACAACCTCATAGGCATCTCCCAATTTATCTTCAAGTCATTAAGAATGATCTTCAACCATAAAAGCTCACAGATCCATGTTGCCATAGACCTTAATTATGCCTCAACACTAGAATTTACAAAAACCTGTGGTTTTTACTCCTCCATGTTACTAGATTTCCTCCCGAAGCTTTTAGGAGGTGAATCGGAAATTAGAGTGTGGCCAAGGATGAAATTTCTTATGTTTCATGACTTCAGGACCACCATATGTTCAACAAAATGCTTCAGGTTGCAAGGTTTGCGCCTGCCAAGTGTCCGACAAAAGTTCCCAACCAAATAAACATACATGAGACAAATGAGAGTAGTGACGGTAGACCCAAGGATGAATCCCAAGATGTGAGTTCATGCACAGCAGACCCCATCTGTGGGAATTTCATGCCATTTGATGTCCGACGAGCTGATGAGATTGTCAGGACCCTAGAGTTTGCTAAGGGAAAGGTTGGTTAGTTAGTTGGTTAGAGTTAGTTACTAGCTAATATGCTAGTTGTATAGAAGATGAGGCAGCCAAGTATATAAGGTTGGGCTCTTAGTTAGTAATACTCAGCTTTTGTCATTAATAAAACACTCTATTGTTTCCTAATTCTTATATTTCTCTCTTCCCTCTAAATCTCTCTCCAACCTCTTCTTATTCTAACTGAAATCCTAGCTTCGAAACCATAGACCCCTTTTATCTGGTATAAGTGCGAGCATCCAGCCCCTGTGGAGTGATCATGGGTGAAGGTAAAGGTTTGAAGACCATGGACGAGCTGTGAAAGAGCCATAATAGGTTGGGAGATAATGTTCATCTTTGCATGGAAGAGGTGCATGGCTGCAACATGAAGATAAATGTGGTAAATGCTAAGATTGAGGCGTTCTAGGCCTCAATGACTACTAATCAAGCCTCCATGCAGCCTCAGATGGATGCATTGACGTCCATGCTACAGAATTGGATAAAGAAATCTGACGGTTTGGGTGAGACACTTACACAAACACCTTCAGTGTCATCTCACCAGTCTGGTTTGGAACCCTAAGGATGAGCTTTCCATCAATGGATTGGTCCTTACTTAGAGAGGAAGGTATCAAGCGTTTTGCAGGGAGATCCTTGGAACTGGCAGTGGATGAGTTCCATCAGCTCAAGCGAACTGGTACAGTTGATGAGTATTTAGCTGAGTTTTGAAGATTTGAGGTGTTTTGGTACAGTTGCAGATTCCAATGTTGACCGAGAAATACGTCAACTATTTTGTGATGAGCTTGAGGTCTGAGATCAAGTCTATTATGGTAAGATTGATGAAGGTTGGTGATATGTTTGCTGCCACAGAAGCTGCTAGATGCCAGGAATATGTCATACAGTCTCTCCATGCTAAGCCATTACAAAAAGCATTTATAGCCTCTACTTAGTCAAGATTTTCACCTTGCCCAACCAAAGTGAGTCCTGTGACAGAATCTAGACCTATGCTTCAGAAAGCTATCACTCCAAAGGAACTGCAGGATAAAAGAGTCGAAGGACTCTGTTTCAGGTGTGATGATGGTTAAGGATGATGAAGTATGGGGGTGACTCTGTGTGATGAAGGACCATTAGAGGTGTCTCAGTTGTCTGTTTATACCCTAAGTGGTCAAGTGGTTGCCAACACTATTAAGATCAGAGGAATGTTAAATGAGAGACCTCTAACAATTCAAATAGAGAGTGGAGCATCTCATACATTTTTAGATCAACAAGTAGCCAAGGAAGCCAAATGGTATGACTATCACTATGACAGGTGGGGTAAGTGAATGGCAAGGTCCTGACCTACCCTGTTTAATGCAAGGAATTAAGTTCCAACACACCACCAGACTGATCAAACTCAGGGGGGTGTGACATGGTACTTGGAGTGAACTAGATGAGAATACATAGTCCCATGATGTTTGACTTCAAAACCATGGAATTGGCTTTCAGTAAAGAGGGACATGAAGTCAGATTGATGAGCCACATTGATGAAGCACAACTGAAGACTGTGGGGTGTAAAAGATTCATCAAAAGGGTTGAAACAAGGAGCCTATGGCATGATTGGCTAATTGAACACGATCCAAGAACAATCAGTAACTCCTATCCTCCCACAGAGTTATGTCGTGTGTTGAGAGAATTTCAAGATGTGCCAAAAGGTTTTCCCCCAGCTAGCGGATGTGAACATTCTATTGAGCTAAAGAAAGGAGCTGCTCATGTCAAATTGAGACCCTATAAATATGCCAATCACCAGAACGGTGAAATAGAGCAGTTGGTTGATCAGATGATGCAGCAGGGTATTATACACAACACAGTCATAGCCCATTTGCTTCACGTCTGCTCCTTGTCAAGAAAAGAAATGGGGCATGGAGATGCTTTGTTGACTACAGAAAATCGAATGACTTTACTGTAAAGGGTATATACCCAATCCCCATTATAGATGACTCGTTGGATGAATTGGGGCATTCCAGGGTGTTTTCAAAGATTGATATAAGGTCTGGTTTCCACCAGATCCTGATGAATGATAAGGATGTCCGAAAGACAGATTTACGACTCGCCATGGACATTTTGAATTAAAGTGATGCCATATGGACTCACTAATGCTCCAGCCACTTTCCAAAAGAGCATTAATGAACTGAAAAGACCATACTTCAGGAGATTTGTATTGGTCAGACATGAAAACTCATGTGAACCAATTGAGGGAGGTGCTTGAGGTCCTTAGATAAACAAATTTTATGCTAAGATGTCCAAGTGCTCTTTTGGACAATACATGGTGGATTATTTGGATCATGTTATATAAGATGGCCAAGTGTTTGCTGATCCAGAGAAGATAAAAGCCATGGCAGGCTGGCCAATACCCCAGAATAACAAAGTTGAGGGGATTCTTGGGCTAAACCATTGACAGAGTTGCTAAAGAAAGAGGGTTTTGTGTGGAACCAAGTAGCTAATGAAGCATTTCAGTAGCTGACACTTGCCATGAGTACACTGGAGTTGTTTCAAGTAGTGGAATACACTTCATGAGGTAGAATATGTTGTACAACAATGTTCTGACCATTCTCTAGAAGCAAAGCTACATTGGCAAACCCCTGAAACAAATTCCTCAATGGAGGAAGATTAATGTACGTTTACTACGACAGGGGAATTCAGTAATGTGTATAAGACGCAACAACCACAATTTCCTAAAACAATTTTCAATCAGACAATCTTCCCCATTGAATTAAGGTAATACTTAAAAGACATATGGCCTCTCCTCAATAGTCTACAATCACATAGAGACGAGGAGAAGGAAATAGAGAGATTCTTGACCAGCAAGGACTAAAAAAATAAAAATTAAAAATTAAAAACAAACAAACAAACAAAATGAAAAAAAATTATTGATGACATGTCTTCCAATCAATAAATCAGTTACACTTCCTAGAAGCAAATGCAAATTAATTCGCTTACACTGAGTCGCTTTACATTTGTGTTTCTTTGAGATAATCGATTGAACTCAATCAAGTTCAATCTCATATAGTGTTAGGATCTTCAATTCCCACATGGGTTATTTCTGATTTTCCCCATGTCAAGCATCCACTTGGATGCAAATGACAGCACAACTATCATTTTGTATAATTTTGTGCTAATCTTCTAAGTTACAAGAGATTACAGCTAATTAAGCTTAGGCACATGGACGACATGCTTTAAAACCAGAATTTGTTTTAATGAAATGATACCGATTCCAGCCACCAAAATGGCTGTAACATTAGCAATTTCAACTAAATGGGGGGCATTACAAAGTGTATAGCTGTCAAACAGCCCACCATTCCTAGCCATATGGTCTAAAGCACTTGATTCAATGATCCAGTGCTGACAATGTAAAGCCTTTAAGAACAAACCAGTAAGAGCCAAGGCAGATGACTCTCTTATGGTGAATCTTTACTTACTTGGTTTGACAAAAGCTTCTACAAGGGTTCAAGCTGGTCCTTGCTAAACATAGCAAGTCCATTATCAGCCTTTACCCCCTTTAGGGTAGTAGTATGATTACCCATATGTTGAAATATGTTGTTTATTTTATTCCTTTTTGTTAATTAGTGATTAAATGCCTTTTGGTTTAATCCTAATGCCTTAGTTTGTTTTTTCTCTTCTCTGGACCAGAATGGCCCAGTTTTCACTGTTACTAGCCGTTAGTTGCTTTTTCCCTTTTCTAGCCGTTAGGATCCTTTTCTATTTATCCTAAGGGATCTTTGTGTAACAAGATAAGTTTCTTGAATAAGAGTTTATACTTTTCTCTCCTGTCTTGCTCATTTCTACATGGTATCAGAGACTACCTAATTTTTTAAGCTTATTCAAAAATCTCGATTATGGCAAAAGAGCAATCTTCAGATGTTAAATCTAGGGAAGAAAGTTCTATGAACTCCCCCTGGAACACTGAACCCTCAATGCTATCTGTCTCGTCTCACAAACTCAAAGGTAGTGAGAATTTCCTTCAGTGGTCAAGATCTATCAAGCTGTACATCATCGGCAAGGACAAGGAGGAGTATCTTCTTGGAGAAAGTAAGGCTCTGAGGTGCAGCCAACCATCCTATAAAAAATGGAGGGTTGAAAACAGCCTGGTCATGTCTACTCTCTTAGGGTCTATGACCCATGATACAGCAGAAAATTTTATCTTGTATGATACTGCTGAAGAAATATGGTCAGCAGCTGCTGAGCTATATTCAAAACAAGATAACACCTCTGAAATTTATGGGGTTGAGGCTAAATTACAAGATCTCAAACAAGGAGATCTGTGTGTCACTGATTACTACAATGCTTTGTCAAAATCTTGGCAACAACTTGACAGCCTAGAAAAGATATCTTGGCACTCTGTTGATGATGCTAAGATTTACAAAGATATGAAGGAACAAAGAAGAATTTTCAAATTTCTCATGGGGTTGAATCCCATTCTTGATGATGTTAGGGGAAAAATCAAATTGGTGTCCATGATAAAACACCAATTTGACACTGAAATCAAGGTGTTAAAATCTGATAATGGCAGAGAATACTTTGAGAACAGTCTCAAATCTTTCTTCACTGAAAAAGGAATTGCTCACATCAAGATTGTGTGGATACCCCCAACAAAATGGGGTGGTCGAAAGAAAAATAGGCACCTTCTTGAAGTGGCAAGAGTATCATGTTCACCATGAAAGTGCCTAAGTTCCTATGGGGGGAGGCAGTCTTAACTGCCACCTATCTCATAAATAGAATGCCTTCAAGAGTTTTAAAGTTCGTAACACCTATTGAAGTGTTAATCAAAAATTATCCTCTCTCACACCTCTTGAACACTTTACCTCTAAAAGTGTTTGGTTGCACGATTTTGTACATATCCATACACAACATAGAGGAAAACTAGATCCTAGATCTATAAAATGCATCTTTGTTGGATACTCACCCTTCCAACATGGATACAAATGTTACTGCCCCTCTACAAGAAAGTTCTATAATTCTAAAGATGTTACCTTCATGAAGAACAACCATTCTATGACACTAAACCTCGGGGAGAACTTTCAAGAATTTCATGCTACATGGAATATTGAGGTCATACATCCGAGGAAACTCAAGTGATGTACCTAATACTCATCGATCACTCTCGATTCATCATGAGAGTGACCAGAATAACTCAGGGAATGATGAACCCTCCTATGAAAACACTGGAACAAGAAATGCTAATGAATGGAGAACATTCCTGAAATGAAATCATTGTGTACTCCAGAAAAGAAAGCTACCTCTCAAAATTCTCAAGAGGATCAAAATCCTCAAGAGGATAATCCTACTCTAACACTTGAGAAGATGACCAATCTTCTCGAAGAATCGATCTCTGAACAACAAAGGATTCTTCCACTTCCCAAGATGATGATCATGAATCGACTCGTCGAGATCATGAGATTAATAATCCTATAAATGAGGAATCTATTGCAAAAGAAAGGGGTAAAAGTCGCACTTCACACCCCATCTACAACTTTGTGTCTTATGATCACTTGACACACTAAGTACCATGCATTTATAGAAATTTGGATGCCATCCAAATTCCAAAAAATGTGCATGAGGCTATGAAGTGTCCTGAATGGAGGAGAGCCATAAATGAGGAAATGAGTGCCCTCAATAAAAATGGCACTTGGGAAATTACCAAACTCCCCACTGGAAAAAATCCAGTTGGGTGTAAATGGATTTTCACCATTAAATGCAATGCTGATGGATCTCTGAATAGATACAAGGCCAGGCTTGTTGCTAAAGGCTTCACTCAATCCTATGGGATTGACTACTATGAAACCTTTGCCCTGTGGCCAAGTTAAATACTATAAGAGTCCTAATGAGCATTCTTTGTAAACATGGATTGGCAATCAGACCAACTAGACATCAAGAATGCTTTCTTGAATGGTGATCTTAAAGAAGAAGTGTTCATGAACTTACCTCCTGGTTTTGAAAACACAGGAAGAAAGGAGATGTTTGTATGCTAAAAAGGTCCTCTATGGACTAAAACAATCTCCTGGGGGCTTGGTTTGGGAGGTTTGCTAAGTTTATGATCGATCATGGCTTCCATCAATGCCACTCGACCACACTCTTTTCACCAAATCTACTAGGCACAGGAATCGACCATCCTAGTTGTCTATGTAGATGATATCATTCTCTCTCGAAATGATCTACTGGAAATCAAAAGGATAAAGGCTTCTCTAGAGTCGATTTGAAGTAAAAGACTTAGGTACCTCAAATATTTTCTCGAATGGAAATTGCCGTAAATAAAGATGGTATCTCAATGTCTCAAAGGAAATATACCCTTGATCTTTTAAAAGAAACAGGGATGTTAGGGTGCAAACTCGCTAACACCCCAGTGGAACCAGTCTCAAACTTGGAAAGGAAAGGATAGCCCTTTGTGGACAAGGGAGATATCGAAGATTAGTTGGCAAACTTATATACCTATCCCATACAAGACCTGATATAAGTTTTGCTGTGGGAATGGTCACTCAATTCATGCACAAACCAACTGAGAAACACATGCAGGCTGTGTATACTCTCCTCAGATTCCTGAAGAAAAATCCAGGGCAAGGGTTGATGTTCAAAAAGAATAGCTCAAGAGATGTCAAAATCTATCTCGATCTCGATTATGCCAGGTGATATCACCGATAGAAATCTATCTCTGGTTATCTGCACCTACATTTGGGGAAACTTGGTCACTTGGAGGAGCAAGCGCGAAATGTGGTGTCTCTAAGTAGCGCAGATCGGGTTGAGAGCTCTTGCTCTGTGGTATTTGTGAAGGCCTTTGGATCGAAGACTAATGGTTTGAGATTGGATTTCTATCCCTACTCTATACAATCTGCTGTGTGACAACATTTCACTTTTGCATTGCTTGAAAATCCTACTCAACATGACAAGACTAAACATGTTGAAGTGACAGGCACTTCATTAGAGAAAAGATTGACAAAGGTGACATTCTTCTTCATCATGTCCCCTCCAAAGATCAAATAGCAGACCTCCTTACAAAGTCTGTCAACAATCAAGTATTCCAACATCTTCACAACAAGCTTGGATGCATTGACATTTACACACCCAACCTTGAGGGGGAGTGTTGAAATATGTTGTTTATTTTATTCCTTTTTGTTAATTAGTGATTAAATGCCTTTTGGTTTAATCCTAATGCCTTAGTTTGTTTTTTCTCTTCTCTCGACCGACCGTAATGGCCCGATTTTCAACTGTTACTTAGCCGTTAGTTGCTTTTTCCTTTTCTAGCCGTTAGGATCCTTTTCTATTTATCCTAAGGGATCTTTGTGTAACAAGATAAGTTTCTTGAATAAGAGTTTATACTTTTCTCTCCTGTCTTGCTCATTTCTACACCATATTTTCCCTTGCATTTCATGACTTTGGTTTTTAATCTCCTATGAAATTTTCGGCAACTATCCTTGTGTGTGATTTGGCTTATTTTCTTTACCCTTGACTGCAAGGGCAGGGTATTCTTGATTATTAAGACACTTCCTCCTACTCTTTTCATGTCTTAATTCTAATAAAACTGACTTTAGAAATCGTAGGGATAATTAGCCAAGAATCCTCCGACAGGGTTCAAACACATGAGAAAATTTATAAGTTCAAAAGCAGCCATCTTAAAAATAATAAATAAAAAATTGTAAGTTTTCACTAACAGCCTATCAATAAGATTGACACAATAAAAGAGCACCAGAGCACCTTTTCATCCTTTGCTAGCAGTTTGCTTTCGTACGCCCTGGCCATAGATTTAAGCTCCCCATTCTTAGTTTTAAGTCTATGGATCTGAAAAACACAAAATTGCCCTTGATCAGTCCTATTATAATCTGTTTAAAAAAACATAATAAAAAAATTAAAAAAAACACCACCACCTTATTATCCTTCTGCCTCGTTGTCGCAACTTGAATACTATCAAGTACATCAATCAGAGTATTCAGCTCCTTAATCTGAAAAATACATATGATGGAGAGTTTCATAAACGGAAGCAAGTAATCTTGAAGGAATTGAGGGATCAGCTAGAAGTTGCACAAGCCAGAATGAAATTCTGTGCTAACAGAAAAAGGAAGGAAAAGGAGTTTAAAGTGGGGAATTTGTCTTTCTGAAGCTACAGCCTTATAGACAGAACTCAATAGCTTTGAGAAAGAATCTTAAGTTGTCAGCAAGGTATTTTGGACCTTATAAAATTGTGGCTAGGGTCAATGTTGTGGCTTATGAGCTCCAACTTACCCAGGATGCAAAAATTCATCCAGGTTTTCCATGTTTCCATGCTAAAGAAGTATACAGGAGCAGATTTTCAGCCTTCTGTCAATCTACCAGTCACAACGGAGGATGGACAGATGGCTAGTTACCCCGAGAAGATCTTGGAAATTAGGTATGTTAAACGAAAAAACAAGGAAATTGTATAGTGGAGAGTTTAGTGGCTCAACCTAGAAGAAGACCAGGCTACTTGGGAGGATGCATACTTTATATTGACTCAATTTCCAGATAAGGCTCCCAGAAACACAAATTCTACCCCTGCTATACTAAAAGATATCGAGACAGATACAGATCAAAAGGACACTGGAGTTGTTTCTAGTAGTAGAATACACTTCATGAGGTAGAATATGTTGTACAGCACTTCTGACCATTCTCTAGAAGCAAAGCTACATTGGCAAACCCCTGAAACAACTTCCTTGACAGCCGAAGATTAATGTACGTATACTACGACAGGGGAATTCAGTAATGCAGTCAAGGTATGTTCCCTGCAAAAACACAAGCTCTACCACTGCTACACTTCATTAGATCAAAGCACAATTATAGCCTTGGCGCAACATGGGAGTTGTCTCAAGTGGTGGGAAATATCTAAAGAAATTGCAAACATTATATGACATTGATCTGACATTCTCTAGAAGCAAATTCAACCGACTCAACTGCATGTCTGATTATGCCTACTCCACAACAACAAAGTTCAAAAGCTGTTTATGCAAGTCCTGACAGCAGCTGTGTATAAGACGCAACCTAAAACCATTTTCAATCAGACAAATCTTCCCCATTGAATTAAGGTAATACTTAAAGACATATAGTCTCTCCTCAATAGTCTACAATCACATAGAGACGAGGAGAAGGAAATAGAGAGATTCTTGACCAGCAAGGATTAAAAAAACCAAAAACCAAAAACCAAACATACAAAAGAAATGGAAAAAAATTATTGATGACATGTCTTCCAATCAATAAATCAGTTATACACTTCCTAGAAGCAAATTAATTCGCTTTACACCGAGTCGCTTTATATTTGTGTTTCTTTGAGATAATCAATTGAACTCAATCAAGTTCAATCTCATATAGTGTTAGGATCTTCAATTCCCACATGGGTTATTTCTGATTTTCCCCATGTCAAGCATCCACTTGGATGCAAATGACAGCACAACTATAATTTTTGTATAATTTTGTACTAATCTTCTAAGTTACAAGAGATTACAGCTAATTAAGCTTAGGCACATGGACGACATGCTTTAAAACCAGAATTTGTTTTAATGAAATGATACCGATTCCAGCCACCAAAATGGCAGTACAATCAGCAATTTCAACTAAATGGGAGGCATTACAAGGTGTATAGCTGTCAAACAGCCCACCATTCCTAGCCATATGGTCTAAAGCACTTGATTCAATGATCCAGTGCTGACAATGTAAAGCCTTTAAGAACAAACCAGTATGAGCAAAGGCAGATGACTCTCTAATGGCGAATCTTTACTTATTTGGTTAGACAAAAGCTTCTACAAGGGTTCAAGCTGGTCCTTGCTAAACATAGCAAGTCCATTATCAGCCTTTCCCCCTTTAGGGTAGTAGTATGATTACCCATATTTTCCTTGCATTTCATGACTTTGGTTTTTAATCTCCTATGAAATTTTCGGCAACTATCCTTGGTGTGATTTGGCTTATTTTCTTTACCCTTGACTGCAAAGGCTGGGTTTTCTTGATTATTAAGACCCTACCTCCTACTCTTTTCATGTCTTACATCTAATAAAACTGACTTTAGAAATCATAGGGATGATTCGCAAGAATCCTCCGACAGGGTTCAAACACATGAGAAAATTTATAAGTTCAAATGCAGCCATATTAAAATAATGAATAAAATATTGTAATTTTTCACTAACAGCCTATCAATAAGATGACACAGTAGAGAGCACCAGAGCACCTTTTCATCCTTTTCTAGCAGTTTGCTTTCGTACGCCCTGGCCATAGATTTCAGCTCCCCATTCTTAATTTTAAGTCTATGGATCTGAAAAATACAAAATTGCCCTTAATAATCTGTTTAAAAAAAACATAAAAATTGTAGAATTAGAGAATAGAGAGAGAAAAGAAAGGAAAACTCTTTCAATAGATTAAAACTCCTTATCGGGTAGGAAAGGAGCTGATTACAATATATAGGAAAGCCTCCAACGGCTATAAAGTATAAACTAGAAGCAACGGCTATGAACAGTAAAAACAGTTTACTGTTCATTATTCTTGCTTAGGCAGAAAACTAGAGAACTAGAGCTAAAAAAGGACAGGAATTAGCACTAGGAAACAGATAAATAAATATTATCTAACACTATAGGCACCATCTTTCAACAAAAATAAAAATAACCTCTTCATTCTTCTGGCTCGTTGTCTCAACTTGACTACGTCCAAGTTCAGCAATCCGGGTATTCAGTTCCTTAATCTGCAAAATACATTAGGATGTGAGAATATTAATCAATTTGATTAAAACCTTCTTAAAATAAACATTAAATAAAACCTCAGCATCCTTCTGTGTCGTTATAATGCTCAAGTCCTTCATTCTTAGTTCGCAGTCTATTAATCTGAAAAGTATATATGTATAACTTTGTTATGAATAACATTATATCAATCAATTTCATTAAAATCTTCTTAATAAAAAACATTAAAAAACCTCAGTATCTCTCTGTTTAGCTATCACAACTTGATTTTCACTGCTACATATCAGTCTTTTAATCTGAAAATGATTAAACTTGTTAGAATATCATTAATATCGATCAATTTGTTTAAAATTTTAAAGAAACATTAATAACAACCTTGTCATCCTTTTGTTTGTTCTCTTCCTCAAGTTCAGCAATCCTCCCAATTGCTGTTGCCTCTGGATTTGATAAGTGCTGACATTAGTTTCAAGACTCTTTATTTGTGTATTCAATCTCCTCTTTTGAATATTCAATCCAATCATTTGAATATTCAGTAGCTTAATATTAAGAGTCCCTATGTTAATCAGGAGATTCAATCTCTTAATCTGAAAAATACATATTCAAGTTTGTTAGGAACAGAATGTCGATCGGTTTGATTAAAACATGCTTTAAAAAACATATAAATAAACCTCGTCGTCCTTCGTTTTCAAGTTCCT
Organism: Gentiana macrophylla; assembly: GCA_026214975.1. Lineage (NCBI taxonomy): Eukaryota > Viridiplantae > Streptophyta > Magnoliopsida > Gentianales > Gentianaceae > Gentiana > Gentiana macrophylla. The sequence goes on along the minus strand of CM047816.1, from coordinate 4,679,410 downwards.
CTTATGGACCCGGTCAACTTCAGTAACCCGGTGAACTTCACTAACCTAGAAAAAAAATTACCGTTATAAATTTAAAGGATCAATCTCGATAATCTAATAAAAAGATAACAATTTTTTTAGTTTTATAATCTAAAAAATAATGTTTAAGTTTGCAATAATAATTTTGATCCTAACAGTATGTGATACGAGACACATAAATTGAAACTTGTTGTGATTGATACCAATTTTATTTATAATAAAAAAAAATTAAAATAAAAACTAGATTAGAAATAGTCATCATGGGATAATGGCCCACCATATCAAGCAATATGTCATGCATGATCAATGATGATAAAGTGTGTATTATGTAAACGTCGTAGTTTAATGTATCGTGTGTGATGTGTACTAAAAGAATATTAAAATCATAATATAAAAATATATCTAATAGAATTCACATTAAATAAAGAACACATGTTGAAAATCATAACTTAAGTCATAACTTACCAGTTCATGATGCATGGATACCAATGAACCATATGAGCTGACTGCAGAGATGAATGAATGGACAAACATTTTTAAAGTCAGCTTACAAAATATCACATGGTATAACTCCACAGAAGTCCCCCCCAGCATCACATAAGAGGAAAAAAACGAAACGAATATCTCCCACCCAACGGCTGTATCATGGTTTTGCTTGTACAACAATTGCAAAACCATCAACCATGCCACAAGAAAACTTATGAATCTCATCACCATAATCACGGCCATGAATATCGGGTGACCGGATTTTTGGAATATATGCTCTCGCCATCCATCTAGGTTTAGGTTTAGGTTAGGGCAAGGGTCATTCAGCCACCCATCTAGGTTTGGGCCAGGGTCATCCATCTTTTTCGTGAGGAGGTTGAGATCATTTGACAAAAAGAACTCCAGCATTAAAGTAAAAAATCCGATTGCAAGGGAAGAATATGACATGCGAATTACAACCCTATTTTTGTATCCTGATCCTGCAATATACGAGCACATAACATTGTAAACGTATTTGACAATTAAGCATTAATAAATAAAAAATACAAATGAATACATATAATATTACCATGTCCCTGAATTTGCGTCGCATTATGAAAAAAAGAGAACTAGGGGCCAGAAAAAACAACACTGAAAAAATTGCCCACAACATTATCACCTGAAAAGTGAAAACGAAGGAGTATAATTGTTTCCATCATAAAAACACATCAACATGAAAAAAAAATTAATATATATATATATAGAGAGAGAGAGAACAGGAAGTAAAAACAAAATCAGGATTCAGGATAGTCATTGTTATCAAAAATCAAAACAAAACTAAAAAAAGAAAATTAAAAGACATATTAGCATCTTTGGAGGTGGTGATTCTAATAAATAGGTTCCTGAAAAAGATTTCTATTGAAGTAAAACGCTATGCCTCCTATTACCGAAGTTTATCCTAGTAGATCAACAAATTGATATAAATCATGTCCTGAAACTAACCAAAATGCACAATATAAACTTAAAATATAAGCCGTGATCTTCAATACTCCTTATTATGCATGTACTCGGGTCTGATATTGATTCATGGAATTTGTCATCAACCTTATATGAAGAACCAATACAGCAACAGGAAGGTGAAAGATCTCATATCATCTATACAAGGAAGAACAAGGGTGGAAGAAAGACACATCCAGAATTCCTGACATGATGTCGCAATCTAAGAGAGTTGAAACTATGGAAATTCATGTCCCAGATTCGCACCGATATCAAGCTAGTACCTTGAACTTCCTATTGACCAGAGGAAAAGTGTTAGGGCATGTACCAAGCTCCCCATCAACAAAAATCTCTCATAGGGTCTGACTTTCTTGTAATCAGCCTCTCCAGCAACTAAGGCTTCTACTAAAACAACCTACAATGCTGATTTTTCTCCACTGCATCCATTGGATCAGTGTCCGATGCTTCTTTTTTGCATTATCCTTTCACTTGCAGCTTCAAAAGTCAAATTCAAGCCACCAAGAAATCCATACATCTGGTCTTTTTCAACCACTTTTTAGTAGTAAGATAAGATGCATCATTTGGATTTTCCAATTCATTAACACTCAAAATGATATTAACCCCTGCCAAAGTGTTTTCAATTAGTTGAAATATTGAGTTAAATTATTAAATCCCTGCCTGACTTCCTTCGTGGTTCTTTTAATGGTAAAAAGCTTGGGCACTACTGCCCTGGTTGTAACAAATATATTTGGCTAGCTGTTGGCTCCATGGAAGCAACTAACCATGACATGATCGCTATTCTCTGTAATCCAGGCTCGATAAGCATAAGATTTTTCGTGATTTGATTTTTCGAGCTGCTCGAGTTCGGTTTCAAAGTGCTCAAAATGAGCCGAGCATAATCGAGCCAAACTCAGGCATAATTAACACTTAATCGAACCGATTTCAAGCAAATTATGAATTTCAGAGATAAAGATCAAAAAGATGTATTTGTTTCAACGTAGTAACGGAGAGGCACAGAAAGTAAGTTTTTGAAACGAACACTAAAATGAGGAAAATTAAAATCTGTGGGTCTAAATACATCCTTAAACAAGCTGAACTCAAACACCTGCTTAACATTGTTTTCGAGCTTGCTGAGTTTAAACTTGAAAGTGCTCAAAATTAAGCGGAGCATAATCCAGCTGAACTCAAGCCTAATTAAAACTAAATCTAACTGATTTTAAACGAACTGGAAAACTAAATCTAACTGTTTTCAAACGAACTCTATCCAAGTTCGAGCAATTCATAATCACCTAAATTCAGCAAACCAAAATCCAGCATTCATGTTTCTCATTCAGAAGAAAAAAAAAAGAGCAAAATCATACCTGGCCAGAGGTCTTCAAATTCTCTACTCAAATTCTCGGTGCAGATGAAGGTGTATTCTTCTATTCCTCGAGATTGCTCAGAAGGAAGAAAACAACGACGACAATCTCTATCTCTATCTCTATTGTGAGTTTGTTTCCCCAAAAAGTGTTTCTTCCCAATTATTATTTTTATTACTTAATTTATTAATTAAAAGTTTAAAAAAAAAAGCAACGATTAAAATAAAAGGATAAGTTTTAACTTTTAACAACAATTTACTGCTATAGCAATTAAGACAAAAGGATAAGTTTTAACAATAATTTACTGGTTAACTCAAAAAAAAATTAAAAAATAACAATAAATTACTCTTATTGCATTTTTCCCACGAGTAACAAAGTTTTACCGAATAAAATGGTAAGTGTTACGGACAAGAAAAAAAATCAACAATCAAAACAAGCCAATTGAGTGCTATAATATTATTTCAACGATACGTTACATACATTAATTTTCATATTTTAAACGTCTAAGAAAACATATGGATATTAATGATTATTTCAATGATTAACGCTACGTACATTAATTTCAATATTCTAATCATCTAAGAAAGCATATGAATTTTGTTCACAAAAAAAACATATGAATATATTAATAATAAAAAGATGCGTAATTTTTTTTTGATTAATTTCATTGATAATAATAAAGAGATAGAGTAGAAGATAAAGAAACGTTTATCTTTATAAAAAAAAGTTGATAAAAAAAACACGTTTTTGTTTTTGTTTTTTAAGAGTAGGAAACACATTAAATATCAGTAAATTTTATTGTTTGAGCGAATTATTAATTTATTTGATACACATATATGTGGACCTTAGAAACCTACATTCGCACGGGCTCAAACAAAATGCACGTGCTCCACACGTGTTCATGACTGATTCTACGACAGCGTGGACGAAAAGAAGCGGTGTAGATGTAATCAATGCCCGCTATACCGACCACGTAATCTATATCGGCGACAACGAAGATGAGAGTGAACTCACCGAATACGCATCGAAGTTGTTGAAAGTCTATTTGGAATGGAACCAGGTGAAGACGAAATCGTGATTCCCCTAGATGAATGCCTCAATCTAAGGAGACCGTGGTGCAAGGCTCTCATAATCAAATTGTTGGGTAAGTCTATTTCATACCGTTATCTATGTCAACGATTGTCCGAAATCTGGAAAATGGGAAGAAGACTTGAATTGACTGACTTGGAAAATGGCTATTATGTTTCCAGATTCACATGTAAAGAGGATTATGAGCGCGCCCTAGAGGATGGTCCATGGATGATCCAAGACCATTACCTATATGTCACAAAATGAAAGCCGTTTTTTCACCCGCTCGAACACCATATCAAAACCACCTTAGCCTGAGTCTGTTTTTCAGTGGTTCCAATTGAAGTCTTCATGGGATCTCTTGTATGCAGACTAGGAAATTTGATCGGAAAGGTTATCAAAATAGATATGATAACTCTGAGGAATGCACGGAGAAAATTCACAAGGGTTGGTGTGGATCTCAACATAGGAACTTTGCTTAAGCCCGTCATACGACTGAATGGGAAAAGATGTCGAGTGGAATATGAAGGCCTTCAATTGATCTCTTTCGAATGTGGCGAATTTGGCCATCATATGGAGAGCTGCCCAGACAGAGAGAGCCAACAAGAAAACAAAGAAGATTTCTCAAACAATAAAACAGTTGCCCCTGTTGGACCAGCTAATGACAAACCTTTGCTCATTGGTTGATTGCTTTGACAAGAGAATAAAAAAAAATCCAAACACGACGAAGAATCCCCAAGAGCAAAAGAAGGATAATATAGTGTAGAGAAAGACAACCTTATATCAAGATCAAGAAACATGATCCATATTTAATGTGTTGCACGATATGGAGGCTGAAGAAATTGCTCAAAAGCAGGGAACCTTCAGTTAAAGAAGAAGAACCAACGTCAACTAGGAAAACCCCAACACAAAAAGATCAACTCCTTACTCAAGCATGTAGTCCCAGTCATCGGTTTTTATCCCGCCAATTTTTCAAAAAAATATTGAGTTCAATCCCATAATCCATTTTTTTCTTAGAGAACTCCCTTCTACTCCCTAACTATATTATTTTACTTTATTATCAATTATCCTTAGATCCTCCGGTAGCACAACCGAGACGGCGACGGGTTCTCTGCCCCTGCGGGGATGGAGCGACACAAGTTTTGAGAATTCAAGAGAAGTCACGGCGAGAAATGAATGCGGAGGTGGAGGTAAATATTGATGCTCTGAGGCAGAGGGTTAATTTGGTCCAATACCATGGCCAGCAGTAACAACGGAAATATCAAATCAAGCAGAAATATCTACTAAATCTACGAAGAAGATAGTAAAAGAAGCTGCATGGTTTGCCGACAGTGGGAGGCATGCAATGCAGTCTGAGTCTTCTAAAAGAAAGACACATGACTCAAATCCATATAGAGGGACTACCCAACACAAAACGAACCCAAATCCGAAAAATAAATCTGGCCCCAAGAACACCTTTTGTCGAAGTTTAAGAGAGACACAGAAAGTTTTTGAAACGAACACAAAAATTAGGTTAATTAACAGTATTTAGGTCAAAATACATGTCCTTTAAACCATAAAATACATGCCCTTTAAGCCCATCAAACATATTTTTAGACTAGTTAAGGGTATTTAGGTCAAAATATATGTCCTTTAAACCATAAATTGAATTGTAACACCCCAGACCCTAGGCCTGGTAGCATTAAATGAGTCAAAAATAGTCTGGTCAACTGCTTAGACTGTCGTCCTCGCTTGATCTAAAAGGGCTAACCCGAGTTGACAAAACTTTTATGTCTCACACTTATATGGGTGAGCTTTCACTTACTGGACTGTAGATTGTCGTCCTCGCTTGGTCTTAAAGGGCTAACCCGAGTTGACAAAACATTTATGTCTCACACTTATATGGGTGAGCTTTCACTTACTGGACTGGGGTCTTTTTACGGTGCAGTGCATAGTTCTGTAACGCCGCCAGACCCCAAGCCTGGTAGGGTTAAATGAGTCATAAATGGTCCGGTCAACTGCTTAGACCGTCGTCCCGCTTGGTCTAAAAAGGCTAACCCGAGTTGACAAGACCTCTATGTCTCACACTTATATGGGGGTGAGCATTCACTTACTTTACCGATGTGGGACTTTACATGAATAGTGTCCTTTCTACTATTTAAATACACACACACATATATTTATATAGATATAGATATACATATATATATATACACACACACACTCATCAAAAAAAGTTGTCACGTTGGAAGGTTCATGTCGTTATTCATCAAACAAAGCCTGATTCAGGCAGGTTAATCACAAAATATCTTATAACAGTTCTCATAGTAGTGACACCACATGCACATGAAAACACATCTAAAGTTCAACTATTAGAAGCTGTACATTACTAATATTGTGTCTCTAATTCACCATAGTTTAACATCGTATTGAAAGCGTACAATGGGCATATTCATCAAGAAAACTTTTATCCCTCACTCCAAAAAAGAAAAAATGACTGAACAGATATTAGACACAAGAGAGAACATATAAAAGTAGAGTAATGCTACTGCCACAACCTGATGTGGCAGTGGGAACATTACTCATATAACTATGTATGAAAGCTACGTCTACACACCTACTACTGTAGAAAAGCAAAAATCACACCTGATCCAATGGCAATGTGGCAACAATAACCAACACTTTATAGGAAGAGAGAATAACAAAAGCATGCACTTTCTCTGCTTTTTTAGCTTATCCTACTGTGTAATTTTAAATGCAAGTATTACCTCTTAAGAAGGATGAAATAAATACAATCGCCAGCCTCAACCTTCATCGTGCCACCGCCATCCTCTAACTTCATCCCGCATCTCCTGGGCGAGACAACTTTAGCTAGGAGCCTCTTTTCCTTCTGCCCAGCTCCCCGAGAACAACGTTCGACTTGCATGTGTTAAGCATATAGCTAGCGTTCCTTCTGAGCCAGGATCAAACTCTTCTTTTGACTATGATTGGGCCCTGCAGCGGTAGAACCTGGTGAACCGGGCGGCTTTATTCACGATAAAAGGAAATCGTTCAGAGTGAGCCAGTACAGTAGTAGCTAAGCATTTGTTAGCTGTTGACAGCTCGGCGGTAGGATCCGTAGCTAGTAGCTGTTTCATCCGTCTCGTTTCTTTTTTTTTTGCTGGTCAACAACCAAGCAAAGCGATTTCTAGTATACTGTGTTACTACTCCTACAGTAAGGACTTTCTTTCTGTCTGGAGGGAATTTCTTTGTCTCCCATTGCTAGATACTCACCCTTTCCATATCTATCAATTCCGCTTATGGGGTTTCCACCTTCCGTACCTGCCATTCCTCCGGCATCATCATGCTCTTCTTTACAAGAGCTCCCAAGGCTATAGGAGAACTGAAAAATAAGTGGCGAAAATTTAATGATCATTCTTTCAAAAAAATAAAAATTACTAATTATTGAATTGCAGTATGTGCACATGAAATGCTTGTAGTAAATTCTGTGAAAACTGAATAAAACTATATGTTTAACGTGCCTATGATACTAGTCGTAATTTCTGTCATGATTGCCATTGTGTATAGTGCAAACTCTTATTGTAAACTTAAAAGTAGGCACAAACAGCAGAAACACAGAAGATCTTCAAACAGTGGCCTGTAGTTTTCTTAATCAGAACTTCTACGTAACACCAAGAAAGAGGACATATGGAGGAAGGTAGTAATTGACACACAACAACAGATATAAGTACGATTAAGCACGTAATAAGGTATGATTAAGCTCATTATACGGGGTTTTAATGAACTTGTTCACTGTGAAAACATATGAGCCTAAACCCTACTCTGATGAGCCCATTAGATCCAGTAGCAAATCATTTTAGGGCGTATTATTATATCCAAGCATATAACAGAAGGAAGAAACAAAAGCAGACGAAGGGAGACAATTACCAACAAATTTATTGGATTAAAAAAATATATATACTTTGCAAGTAATGTTAACTTCATGAATTCAGGTCACAGCTAAAAAAGAACAGAAAGCATCCAAATGATGCATAAACTACACAACCCCACTTATCAGGAGTTTTAGTGATTTGAGTTTAATAAAGCAACCAAATGATGCATAAACTACACAACCCCATTGAAATTTGAGACCCATTACACAGTGATTATGGCTCTTGACTTCATAAAGAAGCTTCAATGATGCATTTTGACAA